>NEWO01000782.1:253790-268659 GCA_003013225.1 Phalaenopsis aphrodite | reverse complement strand
AGATTTTTGCAATTTTGATCAATTTCAACCCTCGACTACATCCGTTTAATCATTCTAGACATAAATTTTAAGTGATTAAATGATGTACTAACACAAATAAACATTCACAACACAAAACATCACAATTATATATAAATTCTAAGAGTTACAGTACATGTTACACGATACACATAAGTTTGGTATTTTCTCAACCTCACTGCATCAATTCAGAGTCGCAATCTAAACCACAACACTCTAAATGCTGAAAACAAACATCCTATGCTCAATCTCAACTATACTAAGATCTAAAAGCAAAATTTGAAAGTGACCTAAGCATGTAAGTTCAAATCAAACACACACTTAGACATATAGGTGGCAAAGTAAATCTACTACTCTTCCTATTCTGTGCTTGTTTCTCCTCTGAAATCACCCATAGATTGAACATGAACGATGAGGTTATAAAAGGGTCGGTATGAAAATTTTTCAGTAGAGTCCTCTTCTATCAATCCCATCTTTTTGATCAATCGTATCAAACTTCCTTCGATATGTCAAGAGTGATCAAAATGCTCTTTCATCCTCTAGTCTAGATGTTCGAAAAAATCAGAGATATTATTAACATGCTTTTGCATTCATAACAGTCCAGAGTGATCAAAATGCTCTTGCATTCATAACATTTTGTACATCTTTCTTCAATTTCTTGATTTTGTGCAAGATCACTAGTGTCTTGTCCTAAACTAAAGGCTAAATAGGAAGTGAATTCTGAGACGATTGATCCACAATAAGAGTCATATCATTCTCATCTTCATTGGCTGGGAACCTCTCGGTTGGGTCCAAAGGCTTCCTAGGTAGAATTACATTTTCCCAATTATCATAAGATACTTGGAACTGACTGCAATGTAAGAAAATTGTTGAAGGATGTCCAAGTCCATAAGTTGATCCATGAACAATCAAACCCAAAACAGACTTCAAAATTATCTATCTAATATCAATCGACAATCTCATTTGGATACAGTAATTCAGAATAGCACTTTCTTTAGTAACTTTACCGATCCTCATTGTCGGTAATAGTTTTGCAGAAATGAAGAAGTGTCAATGTTTAGAAACATGGTATAGAAGTGTCGCAGAAAAACTAACATACCCGTTTTCTCTCATTTCCCAGTCTTCAGTTTCTTCCATTAAATATTGGTAGATCTCATTCATTAGGTTTCTTGTCAGAATGATATTGGAATAATGGCAGATAGGAACATTCTTGATCATATATAACTCATTAATCCATGCAGGAGTAAAATTTATCCATCTACCTCGCACATAGACGACTCCCTGGGTGATTCCATGCAAATTAGCATAAAACTCCTTCACCACAGAAACAACTACGTCGGTTATAGTGTAGCACAAAAATTCCCATCTTCATCGCACAATCATCTCTTCAATTGCTATCGAAGGATTGTTCAATCCTCGATTCACAAATCCTCTTTCTTTGATTAATCTCCTCTTTGTCAGCACTTTGTTGAAGATTCGTTGTGCCTCGAAACTAATGAACTTTCTCCAGTTGAATATTCACAATCTATGGTTTTCAGGAGAATTGGACGTCATAGGGATGAATTTGGCGGAGTTTCAACTCATTTTTGGGGAAATACAAACTTAGGAACCGAATTTGGAAGTTTATAGGGAGTAACTCCCGCCTAAAACTGCCAAAAACTGTCATTTCAAACTCCAGAAACCGTCATCCCGCTGTTCTCGCCATCGGCGGTGTCGATGGTGCCATCGAAGAGTCTTTAGAATTAATTGCCTGGAGTCTCAGGAAAAATGTGCCGTCGGCGACGTTGATGGCGTCGTCGGCGAAGTTGATGACGTCGTCGACGCCCAAGGCAAAAATTTCATAGTTTTTCTTTGGTCCGAATGCGTTCCAATTTTTTTTCTATGGATCAAATTTTTATGATGATTCAAGGGTAAATATGAGTAGTAGAGTTCAATACTACCACAAACTAACGATAATTTCAAATAAAAATACTATAATCGCAATAAAAATAAAGATAATTATGGGTTGCCTCCCATAAAGTGCTTGGTTTAACGTCGTCAGCCTGACCTATTCAGATATTTTTCAGGTTGATTGATCATTGAAATCTCTTTAAAATTTGGTCTTTTACCATCAAAATATGGCTTTAATCTATGTCCATTTACTTTAAATCTATTCCCAGTCTTTTGATCTTCAATTTCAACAGCTCTGTAAGTATAAACTCGAGTCACAGTAAATGGCCCTAACCAACGAGACTTCAATTTCTCAGGGAATAACTTCAGCCTTGTATTGTAGAGAAAAACTTCTTGTCCTGGTTTAAAGTTCTTCTGATTAATCTTCCAATCATGCCATAACTTTAATTTCTCCTTATAAATTTTGTCGTTATCATAAGATTCATTTCTTAATTCTTCCAATTCATTTAATTGTAACAATCTCTTCTCACCAGCATCTTTCAAATTATAATTGAATTCTTTAATCGTCCAATATGCTTTATACTCCAATTCTACTAGTAAGTGACAAGTCTTTCCAAAAGGCAGTCTGTAAGGATTCATTCCAATAGGAGTTTTATGAGCAGTCCTGTAAGTCCATAATGCGGTATACAGTCTAGTGGACCAATCTACTTTACTAGGGTTTACAGTCTTCTCAAATATTTGTTTAACCTCTCTATTAGAAACTTCAGCTAACCCATTGGTTTGAGGGTGATAGGAAATAGAGATTATATGAATAATATTAAAATTTTCTGCCAATCTCTGAATATATTTATTCTTAAAATGGGATCCTCCATCAGTGATAATCATTCTCGGCATTCTGTATCTAGTGAAAATATTTTTCATTAAAAATCTTGAAACACTTTTAGCGTCACAACGAAGTAAAGCTTGTGCTTCAATCCACTTTAAAATGTAGTATACTGCAATTAATATGTATAAGTTCCCAGATGAAGGAATAAATGGTCCCATGAAATCTAATCCCCAAACATCAAAGATCTCAACTTCTAACATGAAATTCAGAGGCATTTCATCTCTTCTAAATATATTGCCTACTCATTGGCATCGATCACAAGTTTTTATGTAGCTGTAAACATCTCTAAAGAGAGCAGGCCAATAGAATCTGGCTTGTACAATATTATAAGCAGTTTTATCAATCCCAAAATGTCCTCCAAATTCAGAATCATGACGTTTATGAATTATTAGTACAATTTCTTCATAACGTACACATCTTCTTATAATAAGACCCTTACATTGTTTATATAAATTAGGTTCATCCAAAAAAATATGCTTTTGCATCATGAATGAATTTTCTTTGTTGTTGCAATGTCAGCATAGGTGGCAAAATATCACTTACAATATAATTAATAATATCAGCATACCATGGTATTTTCCACTTATTAGTATTATAAAGTTGTTCATCAGGGAAACTGTCTGTAATTTCATTTTTGGTGTTAGATAATTCATGATTTCCTAATCTCCACAAATGATCAGCAATTTGATTATCAGTTCCCTTTTTATCAATAACCACAAGATCAAATTCTTGCATCAAAAGTATCTATCTAATTAACCTTGGTTTGACTTCCTTATTTTGCATCAGATATTTAATAGCAGAGTGATCAGTGTGCACAACATATTTAGTCCCAATTAAATCAGATCTAAATTTGTCTAAAGCATACACAATGGCCAGTAACTCTTTTTCACTAACAGTATAGTTAATTTGAGCATCATTAAGAGTATTACTAGCGTAGTATATAACTTTAAAATCCCTTTCATACCCTTGTCCAAGAACAACTTCAATAGCATAATCACTAGCATCGCACATCAGTTCAAATGGTTTCTCCCAGTTAGGTGAAACTATAATAGGGGCTATGATTAATTTTTCTTTAATAAATTCAGTGTTCATTAAATTCAAATTTCTTGTCCATTTCTAAAAGTTGGCATAGAGGTTTAGTAATTTTTGAAAAATCTTTAATAAAATGCCTGTAAAAACCAACATGTCCAAGAAATCTTCTAACTTCTCTTACATTATTAAAAGGTGTTAATTTTGATATAACTTGAATTTTTTCAGGGTCTGCTTCCATATAATTTTTCAAAATTGTATGCCCTAACACAATTCCTCCTGCAACCATAAATTGACATTTCTCCCAATTTAGAACTAAATTAGTTCTTTCGCATAAATCCAAAACTTTTTCAAGATAATTTAAGCATGCGTCAAATGATGTTCCAAATATAGAGAAATATCCATAAATACTTCCAATCCATCACCAATTAACTTACTAAATATGGACATCATACATCTCTGGAATGTTGTAGGTGCATTACATAATTTGAAAGGCATTCTTTGAAAAGCAAATGTTCCAAAAGGACTAGTAAATGTTGTCTTTTCTTGATCCTCAGGAGCAATAAGAATTTGATGGTAACCGGTATATCCATCTAAAAAACAAAAATATTTGTGCCCAGCAAGTCTATCTACTATTTGGCCTAGAAATGATAAAGGGAAGTGATCTTTCATAGTGGCAGAGTTTAATTTTCTATAATCAATGCAAATACACCACCCAGTAACTTGTCTGATAGGTACTAATTCTTTATTCTCTTTTGTTTCAATAGTCACTCCTCCTTTCTTAGGAACACAATAAATTAGACTTACCCAAGCACTGTCAATAGGATATATAATTCCAATGTCCAACCATTTCAAAATTTCCTTCTTAACTACTTCTTTCATCATTGGGTTTAATCTCCTTTGTGGAACAACTCTTGGTTTACATTATTTATCTAGTATAATTCTGTGCATACAGATTGAAGGAATGATTCCCTTAATATCAGCTAATGTCCAACCAAAAGCTTTCTTATATCTTTCTAATGTGTCCAAAAGTCTTTTCTCTTGCACATCTTTTAATTTTGAAGATATAATAACAGGTAGTGTAGATAAGTTTCCCAGAAACACATACTTCAATTGGTTTGACAATATTTTCAACTCAAGTTCAGGTGGTTTTATAATTGATGAAACTAAATTCTTCTCAGCATTTCCTGTAATATCCAGCATCTCAAATCTTTCCTGAACATAATCTAATTCTTCATTTTCTATTTCGTCCAAAGTAACTTAATCTTTGTTTTCAAATTATTCTTTTTCTTCAAAAAATTCTTTAAAATGCTCGTTTAATAGATGTTCACTAATTTCCATGCTAAAAACATTCATTATCTCTTTCAATGGCAGGGTATTTCATAGACTTTGGAATGTTAAAAGTCACTTCTTGATTGTTAACTCTCATAGTTAATTATCCCTTTTGAACATCTATCATAGCTTTTCTAGTAGCTAAAAATGGTCTCCCTAAAATGATAGGTATTTCTTTATCTTCCTCCATATCTAAAAAAATGAAATCCACAAGAAAGTTAAATTTATCAACTTCTACAAACACATCTTTTATAACTCCCTTAGGATAAGTAACTAAATGATCTGCTAATTGAAGAGTTACATAAGTAGGTGAGACTTCTCCTAATCCTAATCTTTTGAAGATTGATAGAGGAATAAGATTAATGCTGGCTCTCAAATCACATAATGCTATTCCATAAAATTTTTCACCGATAGCACACGGTATAGTGAAATTACCAGGATATTTTAATTTTTCAGGAAGCTTTTTCTGAATAATTGCAGTGCACTCTTCGTTAAGTTTAACAGTCTTATTATCAGTGAACTTCCTTTTCTTGTTCAAAATATCTTTCATAAACTTCACATAATTGGGCATTTGTTCTAAAGCTTCTACGAAGGGAATATTTATCGTTAAATTCTTAAGAATTTCTATAAACTTAGAAAATTGTTTATCCTTTTTGTGTTGCTTCAATCTTTGAGGAAACGATGGTGGAGGTTTCTCCACAGTAATTTTCATTGGTATAAGTGAATATTCTAAATCTTGAAATTCATGATCCCTTTCTTTTTCCATATAAACTTGCTCTTTTTCAGTTTTTGTTTCTTTCTGCACTCTTGTTTCCAATTCTTTTTCCACTTTGTAATTGTATCGCTTTTATTTGTTCTTTTCCTTGATCTTTAGGTTTAGGTTCCACAGTACTAAAAAAAGTTCCCAATGTTCGGTTACTAAGCGTAGTAGCGATATGCCCCAATTGATTTTCAATATTCTTGATAGCAGTTCCTTGATTTTGTTACTGATTTCCTTGATTCTACAATTATTGACCCATGTTTAATATCATCTCCTCCATAGACAACTTCTTTTCCTTAAATTGATTATTACTATTAAATCCTAGAGGATAAGAAGGTCTATAATTAACATTTTCTTAGTTGGATGAATTTTCCAATGGGTTCACTAGGTTGTTTGCCTATTGTTGATTTGTTGATGAATTGTTATTCCAATTAAAATTAGGATGATTCTTCCAACCTGGGTTATAATTGTTTGAATAAGGGTTGTTGGGTCTATTATTAATAGCATTTAAAGTCTCATACGAAGGTTGAACATCCACAAATTGCCTAGATGAATTCTCTTCCATCATAGTAGGTGTTGGAGAATAATTCATTCCATAATGATCTAATTTCTTTGATATTGCAGTAATCTGCGAAGCTAACATAGATATTGCATCAGAATCATGGATACTAGCTACTCTTTTAGGATTTACCCTTTCAGAGGGCCATTGAAAATTGTTGGTAGCCATCTCTTCTATTAATGAATAAGCCTCATCAAAAGGTTTTGACATTAAAGAACCACCAGCTGCAGCATCTATAATCGATCTAAGTGATCCCACTAATCCATTATAAAAGTTTGAATTATCAACCAATCTGGTAACAAATGATGAGGGCACTTTCTAAGAAGATCTTTAAATCTCTCCCAAGCTTCATATATCGACTCTCTATCAAATTGACAAAACGATGTTATGTCTTCTCTAAGTTTAGCAGTTATGGATGGAGGGAAATATTTAGATAGAAATTTCAGTGAAAGTTCTCCCCAAGTTCAAGTAGATCCAGGTGCTAACAAATTTAACCACATCTTAGCCTTATCCCTAAGTGAAAAAGGAAAAAGTCTAAGTCTAACATCATCGTTTGAAACTCTGTCATATTTAAAGGTAGCATGAAGTTCTAAAAAACATGCGAGGTGAAAATTAGGATCTTCATTTGGTGTACCTCTGATTTGATTGTTTTGTATTATTTAGATAATAACAGGTTTAAGCTTAAATGAATTAGTAACTACATTGGGATTTTGGATAGATAAGTGAATTTCATCTGCTGTAGGAATTGCATAATCTCGTAGAGGTCTAGGTTGGTGTTCATTTTCTATTCCTTGATTGTTCACGTTGTTTTCCACTGTGTCAGGATTTCTAGGTTCTCTTCTTAGTTTTCTAATTCTTCTAATAGTGCATTCTAATTCTGAATCGTAAGGTATAAGATTTTCAGGTCCAAATTTATGCATACAATTGAAATCAGTACACAGAAAAATAGTTAACTAAATATGAAAATAAGTTGCAATTCTCGTAAAGGTTTTCTAATAGTCCTAATTTGTCTGTTACTGTAATTATGATTCTTGTTTACTCCCTGGCAACAACGCCAAAAACTTGACAGCGACTTTATATATGCTTAAAAATACAAGAATTTGATACTGGTGCTAAAAGATTTAATTCCCTAGCAACGACGCCAAAAACTTGACAGTAACTTTATATATGCTTAAAAATACAAGAATCTGATACTGCTGCTAGAAGATTTAATTCCTCGGCAAAGGCGCCAAAAACTTGACAAGGGTTATAGATTCGATAAAGATGTATATAAAATATTCAATAATTGCAAAGTCACACATATGAACGTAAGTATACGTATCGCTCAAGTAACATAGGGCTCTAATGGAGTCCTGGATATCAATCCCACAGGGAGTAATATTAAAGGCTACAAACTAAGATTTTAAAAAATAAATACTTAATCACAAAAATATAGTTTAAATTGCTTATCTGTCACTAATAGGCAATTGAAATAAATATGTAATTTTAATAACTCTTAAATAACTAATTCTACTAATAAAGTTTCTAATGTGAAGTTCAATATATAAGAAAGCATCATTCTCTTTGTCAAGAAATTAAAGTGAATTAGTTCAAATTAAATTGTGTCAAATAGGAGCATACCTATTCTTTAACATTTGGTCTAGGCATAAAGAATATTAACTAATCATATGCTTGTTTACTGAATCTGCGGTTAGGTTGGGAGGATACCGGCTCTCACTTTGGAGCTCCCACATTCCTCTCACCTGAGGGCTAACATCTACACTTCAACACCCGAACGATATGACTGAATTGAGGATTTTCATTTGTCACTCAAAAATCTCCAATTATATGCCCAATAATTTTATTTCCCTATTTATTTGAACCCAACTTTCAAGGACTTTGACCTCCCTGTAAAACTCAACATATTTTAAAAATTAAATTGACCAGATTGAAGGTAAATTAAGATCAAAGTGAAAAGATCATCATAACTTCTTTAACAGTCTCAAGGCTCAACCAATTCAAATCACCATTTCATAAAATCTCAAGACAAGGAGAAAGACAGAAAAAACTACTCAGAACTCATTGGGAAAATTCAATAATACTCGAAATTTATATATAAATCTAAAGTCATACTAACTACAATAAGTAAATACCACTTATCTGTAATTCCTCCCCAAGAAAACTCCTCGAAGTTCCTCTAAATCTCTTCCTTTATTTACAGTACACAAAAATCTTCTTCGAAGCGGCAAGGAGGAAGAAATCTCTCACTTTCCCTCCACTCTTACAATCTCTCGAAGATCTCAAAATCTAACCCTAAATTAAACTCTCTACACACTCTTCACCCCCTACTGTCCCTCCTTATTTTTCAGCTAAAAGTTTCTCTTAAAGTTGTAGAAGAGTTTTCCCAAGAGTTGCCTAAGCATCCCCTAAAAAATTGTTCACATTCAATGCACATGTTGAGATAGTCGCCGATCTCGCTGTTGGCGGCCTCGAGGGCGCCGTTGTCGGCCTTCTGGAATATTTAATTCTGAACTCTCGGCAAAACCTGTCGTAGGCGCCATTGGGCTGGACGTCGGCGCCCTAGTTCAAATCTTCATATTTTGGTACTTTTCGCTCCAAATTTACTCCTTTTTGTATCTTTTTTCTCCAATGACCATAATTCAACATATCTGCAACAAAACATAAAAAACATCTTGCTTTAAAGTGCAATATCATCAAAATTAGTGTAAAATAGGTATGAAAATCTCAACATAGTTTCCTTGGGTCAAAGTCTGAGTAGTTTACTTTATCTTTCTCCCTACTCTAAGATGTGGTGAAATGAAGAGATAATAAGAATGTGCCAATTTTAAAATATAAAATAAATTGTAATGATTTTTTAACTCCGAACTTAATTTACTTTTTAACTGGCCAATTAAATAGTTAAAACATGTTGTCAAACATATGATTCGGGAAATGAAGTATGAGTTCTACAACAGAGTGAGGATCACATTTGATTCCATGAAGGAGAATTTCGTTCATGGAATTAAGTGAAAATAAATAGTAAAATATACTTTATTGGGTGTAGAATTAGAGAATCTCTTGGGTGACAGACTAAAATCCCTAATTTAGTCTTAATGTTTAAAAACTAAAGCGAGAGTTAGCCTTCAGGTGATGGGAAGTGGGAGCCAGTATCCTCCTAACCTAGCCACAGATTTAGGGACCAAACCTGGAATTAGCCAATGATTTTCTATAACACTGTATCAGGGTAGAGAATTAAAACTGCTCCAATTTGGCAAAATACATATTCAAACCATTTATCTCATCTCATTTTTCTAAAACGTCATTGTAGTGGGAAATAATTTTTTTCACATAAGAAATCTTCATCACATAAATTTAATAGTTTAGTAGTTACTGTTTAAACTTTATATTTTAGTTTTGCTAACAGTTTAAGTAATTTAGTTTTGTTAATATTTCAACATTCAAAATTAGTAACTGTAATTTCGTTTTGACTTTCTGTAAATTTCCTAGTAAATTATCATTTTAAATTTAAACCTTCCCCCTCGGATCTATATTTAAAGCTTAAATAGAAAGTCCTTTATTACTTGATAATGATACATATACTTGCACAGAATCCCAACATTAATTACTTAAATTTCTAATTCATAAAATATTGCATCAAGCTTTTGGCACTGTTGCATAGCGGAGTCAACTATATAATTTTTACACAACTATATTTCACTGGGATCAAGTTTTTGGCACCGTTGTCGGGGAATGTAATGTTAAATTATGTAGATTTGGTAAATTAGGAAATTTAGAGATGATTATATACAAAAAATTTAAAAAATATCAAATATCAAAAAAATCCAAAAAGAAAATATATTTTATTTAAGAGTTATTTTTAATAAATTTTCTTTGTTTATTATATTTGTTTATGCAAAATATTGGATCTGAAGGTTTAGTACCTTACTATTTAGAATTAGAGCGTACTATTAGAAAAATTCAAAAACAACAAAAAGAAATTAAAAACTTAAATGAAATGGTGAATAACTTAAATAATCAAATAAATGAAAATCGACAAAGTCCTTTAAAAGATTATGCTAATTCGATAGCAGATGAACTTCACTTGATTATTCAAAATCCTGATGTTGCTGCTAATTTATTTGAGCTTAAATCTGCTATTATCCAAATGGTACAAAATAATCAGTTTGGAGGAACACCTACTGAAGATCCAAACTAACATTTTGCTAGTTTTCTTGAAATTTGTGCTACTTTTAAATATGACTGAGTGTCTAATGATGTTGTTAGGCTTAGAATTTTTCCTTTTTCATTAAGGGATAAAGCCAAGGCTTGGTTAAATTCATTAGCACCTGGATCTATCTGAACTTGGAGAGAACGATCACCCTTGAAAACCACTAAGCTTAGAAATGATATTACATCTGTTTGTTACTTTGAAGGGGAATTGATATATGAAGCCTGGGAAAGATTTAAAGATCTTCATAGAAAATGTCCACACCATGCTCTACAAGATTGGTTAACAATTCAAATATTTTATAATGGATTAGTAGGATCACTTAGATCTATTATAGATGCTCCTGCGGGTGGATCACTAATGTCAAAACCTTTTGATGAAGCATATTCTTTAATTGAAGAAATGACAACTAACAATTTTCAATGACCCTCTGAAAGGGTAAATCCTAAGAGAGTAGCTAGTATTCATGATTCTAATATAATCTCTATTTTAGCATCTCAAATTGCTGCTATTTCAAAAAATATTGATCAAATATGAGTGAACTATTCTCAAATACCTCCTATATTAGATGAAAATTCACTAAGACGGATTATTGATACTCAATAATCTTATGAAACTTTAAATACTATCAATAATCAAAATAGCAATCCCTATTTTAACTTTTATAATCCTAGATGGAAAAAATCACCCTAATTTTAGTTGGAATAACTATAATAATTCGATGAATCCATTAGGAAATTTGAATAACCAAGGAAATCTTAATTATCAACCTTATTATCCTTCTAGATTTAACTAAAACCCTAACCCACAAGTTAAGGAAAAGAAGTTGACGATGGAAGAAGTAATGTTAAACATGGGAAATCAAATATTGAATCAAGGGGCTACTATTTGAAATATTAAAAATTAATTAGGACATATTGTTACTGCACTAAGTAACAGACCTTCTGGAATTCTTCTGAGTAAGGTGAAAATTAATCCAAAAGATCAAAAGAACGAGCAAACTAAAGCTATTCAATTAAGAAGTGGAAAAGAAGTTGAAACAAGGATCCAAAGAGAAACTAAAGTTCATGAAGTGAAGGAAACAATGGAAAGTGACCAAAATAAAAAATGAACAAACACAAGGTCCTTTAGAAAAACCATTAGCTATGTTTCCTCAAAGACGAAAGTAGAAGAGCAAAGATAAATAATTTACAATTTTTTTGGAAATCCTGAAGAAATTAATGATAAACATTCCTTTTATTGAAGCTTTAGAACAAATGGCAAGTTATGTGAAATTTATGAAGGATATACTAAACAAGAAAAGGAAGTTTACAGATCACGAGACTGATGCACTCAATGAAGAGTGCAGTGCTATTATTCAGTAAAAGCTTCCTGAAAAATTAAAAGATCCTGGTAGTTTTACTATACTTTATGCTATTGCTGAAAAGTTTAATGAAAAAGCTTTATGTGATTTAGGAGCGAGTATCAATCTTTTGCCTTTATTGATCTTTAAAAGTTTAGATTTGGGAGAAAATTCCCTTACTACTGTAACTCTTCAGTTAGTTGATCGATCATTAAATTATCTAAAAGGAGTTATAGAGGATGTATTAGTAAAAGTGGATTAATTTATTTTCTCTGTAGACTTTATAGTGTTGGATATTGAGGAAGATAAAGAAATTCCTATTATTTTTGGGAGACCGCTTCTTGCAACAGGGAGAGCTATGATAGATTTGCAAAAAGAGAATTAATAATGAGAGTTATTGATTAAGAAGTAACATTTAACATTGTGAAAGCTATGAAATATCCTGTAATAGAAAAAGATAATGAATGTTTTAGGATGGAAGTAACCGATTATCCGAGTAATGAGCAATTTAAGAATGAGTTTGAAGACAAATTAAAGCAAGAAGAAATTTTTGAAAACAATGAAAAAATAAATGAAGAAGATTTGGATTATTCAGGGCAAATTTGAAACTTTAGACTTGTTGGGAAACGATAATAAAAATCTTATTCCTTCGAGTATTAAACCACCTGAACTTGAACTGAAAATATTACCTGCCCATTTAAAATATGTGTTTTTAGGAGAGTCATCAACATTGCCGGTTATTATATCTTCTGAATTAACAGAAATTCAGGAAAAAAAAATTAATAGAGATGTTAAAAAAATATAAAAAGACTTTTGGATGGACTTTAGCATATATTAAAGGAATTAGCCCTTTTATTTGTGTGCACAGAATTCTATTAGATGAAAAATATGAACCTAAAGTTGATCCTCATAGGAGATTAAACCCAATAATGAAAGAAGTTGTTATAAAAGAAATTTTAAAATGGCTAGATGCTGGAATTATGTATCCAATTTCGGACAATGCTTGGGTAAGTCCAATTCACTGTGTTCAGAAGAAAGGAGGCGTGACTATTGATGAAAATGAGAAAAATGAATAAGTACCAATAAGACAAGTTACTAGTTGGAGAATTTGTATTGACTATAGAAAATTAAACTTGGTCACCAGAAAAGATCACTTTCCTGTACCCTTTTAATACCAAATGTTGGATAGATTGGCTGGGAACAAATATTATTGCTTTTTAGATGAATATATCACTTATCACTAAATTCCAATTGCTCTAGAGGATCAAGAGAAAACAATATTTACAAGCCCATATGGAACATTTTCTTTCCGTAGAATGTATATGCAATGCACCTGAACATTTCAAAGATGTATGATGTCAATCTTTAGCAATTTTATTAAACATTGAATGGAAGTGTTTATGGATAATTTTTCAGTATTTGGAACTTCCTTTGAATTATGTTTAAATAATTTAGAAAAAATTTCAAATGAAATTTTAAAGAATTTCGTTGATGAACAATTATACAGTATTGATGAAATGGATGTACCGTGGTATGCCGATATAGTAAATTATATTGTAAATGATATTTTACCACCTGATATCAAAAATCCATAATGAAAGAAACTTATATATGTTTCAAAATTCTATTTTTTAGATGACACATATCTATATAAACAATGTAAAGATCTAATTATTAGAAGGTGTGTGCCTTATGAGCAAACTCAACAAATAGTTGAAAGATGTCATGATTGTGAATTTGAAGGATATTTTGGAACGAATAGAACTGTATATAAGATTTTGCAAGCTAGATTTTATTGGCCTACTCTTTTAAAGATGTTAATGAATATATTAAAACATGCAATCGATGTCAACGAGTAGGAAATATTTCTAGAAGAAAAGAAATGCTTCTAAATTATACATTAGAAGTTAAAATTTTTTATGTGTGAGGATTAGATTTTATGGGACCATTTATGCCTTCATTTGGAAATTTATATATATTACTTGTTGTTGATTATATGTCCAAATGGATTGAAGCTATTGTTGTACCTAGATGTGATGCTCGGAGTGTTTCTAATTTTTTAATTAAAAATATTTTTATAAGATATGGAATGCCGAGAGTAATTATTACTAATGGAGAATGTCATTTTAGGAATAATAGAATAAAAAATTTGATTAGGAAATATGAAATTATGCATTGATTCTCTACTGTTTATCATCCTCATACTAGTGGTCTAGTAGAGATATCAAATCGTGAAATTAAACAAATTTTAGAAAAATTTGTAAATCCTTATAAGTTGGATTAGTCTGCTAGATTAGATACTGCATTATAGGCATATAGAACTGTTTATAAGACTTTTATAGGAATGTCCCCATATAGAGTTATTTTTGGAAAAATATGTCACTTACTAGTAGAATTGGAGCATAAAGCATTTTGGGATATTCAAGAATTTAATTTTAATTTAAAGGATGCTGGTGAGAAAAGATTATTGCAACTCAATGAACTTGAGGAGATTAAAAATGAAGCATATGATAATGCACAAATCTATAAATAGAAAATAAAAATATGGCATGATCAGATGATTATTAAGAAGAAGTTTGAACATGGACAAGAAGTTCTATTATATAATACAAAATTGAGATTATTTTCAGGAAAACCGAAATCCAGATGGTTAGGACTATTTAAAGTGATTAAAGTCTATCATTATGGAACTGTTGTTGTTAAAAATCATAACACTGAAAATATATTTAAAGTTAATGGGCATCACTTGAAAAATTACTATGAAGGGCACATACCTCAATTTGAAGAAGTTTTAATGTTAAGTCAACCCAACTAAACAGATGGTATGTCGGGCTGACGACGTTAAA
>NEWO01000782.1:214999-226309 GCA_003013225.1 Phalaenopsis aphrodite | reverse complement strand
TAAAATTTAGGTGTTAGATATGTAAATACATGGGAATTGGGTGATATGTATGTAAATGCTCCATGTATGAACAAAAATATCATTTTTTCTATCTGAGAGAAAATGTAGTCACATATTGTAAAGAGAGGGCTATACTTTTTTTTTTTCTTGAAAAAGTCAAAGAACTTTCATTGCAAGCTATCAGAGGGCTTCTTACATTTTTTTAATGATACCCCTCCTCTTTCTTCATCTTTTCATTTTTTTGTTGGTTCTTGTGGATATTATACAAGTGAGATTTACACAAGTTTATATAATGAGATGCTTATCATCTAATATTATTTATCAATTACCATTGAAGGCTTTTGTAACAATGGGTGATCAAATCAAGAAAAAGAGTGAATGTTTTGATATCTCGGGTCTATTGTTTATAGTGATGGTGATATAGATGAGCATGTTATTAGTAGAATTCAAGTTGGATGGTTGAAGTGGAGGAATGCATCAAGCCTATTGTGTGATAGAAGAGTACCGCATAGATTGAGAGAAAAATTTTATAAGATTGTGATGAGACCCGGAATGCTTTATGGCGCAGAATGTTTGCCTATAAAAGAGAAACATAAAACTAAGTTAAGTGTTGATAAGATGATAATACTTAGGTAAATGAGTGGCTTTAAATTTAATGACAAATGTGAAACAAATATATCTATGAAAGGGTTGGTGTAGCTCCAGTGGCAGACAATATTAGAGAGAGTTGCCTTATATGGTTTGATAACATTAGACGTCAATCATTTGATGCTCCGGTTAAGTGAGTAGATGTTTTAGATGTGGCTTATGTAAAAAGGTAGAGATATACCTAAAAGGACCTAGACATGTTTTATAAAAATGATATTAATTTATTAGAACTAAATAAAAATATGAAACTCGATATGACACAATTGAGAAAAAAGATTCATGTAGCCGACCCCACTTAGTAGGATAAAGGCTTCTTCTTCTTCTTCTTCTTGTTGTTGTTGTATTGAAGGCTTTTGTAACTTTCACTGAAAGTTTTTTTTGATAGTCTCAATTTAGGTTATCATGGTAGCCTTCGTTTTGAGAACTTTGTAGCAGCCTTCATTTATGACTTTATAATAGCTATTTATTTTTAAAAAAATCAAGATCAGATTATATTCAAGATAATCAATGAAGTTAGATTCAACACTTAACAATCTTTGACTTAGTCTAAATTTTTAATATACTAAATTAATGATTATGTTTGACATAGCTCTTTGTGCAACAACGCCATGTCATGAATCACGAAGCTTAACTAAGGCTTTACAATGGTACACTATGTTATTATTTTTTCTTAGAATTTTCTGTCATATTCTTAGTATAAATTTTACTTTCATGAGCTGCCATTATATTTGTTTAATCCAATACATTAACCATTGACTTTGCATTCTACAACATAGAGTCCTCATACCTTCAAAACAACCAATGCACACTTACAAATCTAAAGGCTTAAGAGTGTTGGTGAATCTAATATTTTCCGCAACACTAAGATCGCTTAAAAATATTACATTCTTCTTCATATCTAATACATTTCTAACTATATTTAACACTATAGTTATCATAACATATTTTAATTTTATAGCATCAAAAACTTCAATCTTGCACATTGTTTATTTTTTATATAAACATACCCGCTAAAATTTAGCTAGCGTATATGTAAAAAATATTTTAATTTAGAATAGGCTGAGTTTAAAATTCATTGTTTTATATAAATAGTCTTTCATCACAAAAAAAAAAAAAAAAATCGATTTAATGACTAAGAAAATCTTGAATAATACTTGCAACTACTAATTTGTCTTTTTTATGTCGTCTGTTTTTTGTCCTATTGTATCCAAAACAAAATAATTTATCTTTATATGACCTTTTTTCTTACGGTAGAAAAAATTATAATTTTTATTTATTTCGAGTTTCTGTCCCATCATAATTAGACGATAACTCTTGCTTGTAGGATCTCTGTCCAACATGCAATAAATAGTCTGTTAGTTTGTTGCTTTCTTTGAGTTTAGAAATCATCTCCTTTGAAAGCGGCGAAATCATGATGTTTTTTAAACTTATTGTATCATGTTCATATAATATAGTATCTCAATGTTACTGAAGAGTATAGTAATAGTAAAACTTGATATTCAATATCAATTATCACATTAATATTCCTCAAATCTCGAATTATGAAATTAAACTCATTCAATTGTCGTTTAATACTTGCACCTTCCTATGTGTGAAGCAAAGAAAGTAATTATTTCTCATAAAGTTTATTGGAGAGACTCTTAGTCATGCACAAATATTTAAAATTTAGCCTTAAACTTTCTAAAATTTTTTCTAAGATCTTTGTCAAGATTTCATCCACCAAACAGTTGAATCATTGATAGGGCATTCTCAACAATCTTTTATTTTCCTTCAACAATAATTTTAGAAATCTTGTTACGCCCCATTATTATTTTTACAAGCCCCAAATAGACAAGTATGTTATGCTTCTTGGCTCTATAAAAGCCAAAACTCTTTTGAACCAACATATTTATTAGGGGTCCTTTGGTTTACTGAAAATAAAACATAATGTAAAAGATTTACAGAGTATTATGATTAGACTGTATTTGAAATATTTTAGAGTTGTTTCTGTTTATTGTAAAATAACGTAGGGTTTTATATTTTTTTGTTTGGTTTTAAGTAGATGGAAACTAAATTATTTTAATATATATATATATATATATATATATATATATATATATATATATATATATATATATATTGGTCTGGAGGTAGGGTGGCAAGCCGCCGATAGCAGCGGGTTAGTGGGAGTGATGGTGGTGACAAACGTACTGTTGGCGACGGTGGATGACATCAGGTTGTGAAGGGCGGTGACGGTTGGCAGTGGACAACGTCGGGTGGGGGCGGCGGGCAAAGGCCTGCTAATAGTATTTTATATTTTAATAAACAATGTAATTCAAATTTGGCCAAATCGATTGAATATTAAATTTAACCAAAATGATTTATGGTGTGAACTTCAAATTCATTCATATTTTATATTGTATTTGTAATTCTTCATACCAAACACATAATTTCTCAACTCGCTGCAATAGATTCAGAGTATACCACAAATTCACTCAACCAAACGACCTCTTAATCTCGAACTTCGTATCCATTGAGTTTTTCATAACTTCACTTAGATATCAATTGTTACAAGAGAAATGCCATCTATCTTAGGGAAAATATGATAACCCACAAAATAATTATAAAAGTGCTATTAATAACTACAAAAGTGAACATTGAAATTTGCATTATTTGGCATAAGTAAGGCTACACCCATGGTCTCACAAAGATCAAATAATCCATTTAGCTTAAAAAATGATGCATGGAAAGTTGCACATCATACAAATTTAGAGATATAAATAAAGATGCTATTTTGTCCAACTAAGATAAAATACAGTCACCTACAAATATTGAGATAGATTTCTTTTATCTCGAAGAGGTTGTGGAACTTCACTTGCAAATACCCAAATGATTTCTGCTTGTCTTTTTTGGTTGACACTCTTATTTCTTTCTCCTCTCATTTTTGTATTTTTTTGTTGATGCTATATAAGTGATGATTATATGAGTTTATATAATGCAGTGTTCACTTTCTAAATTCTAATGTTATCTATCATCCACTATTAAACACGTGGGCAGCCCCATAGCCTTTGTGGAAATCTGAAAATATTTAGTTCTTTCCCTATTTCTCTCTCATTGGAGGATTTGATTGGGATATCTTAAGAATTTGATTGATTTTTTCCCTTCATATTTTATGTTATTGTTTTTTTATTCAAAATTGTTTTCTTTCCTAGTTTAGGGGTGATATATTTGGTATATTTGTAAATAAGGTGGAATTAGTTTTCTTATGTATATTGTCTTTTTTGTGAATAATGAATCGAGCAATTTTCCTCCTCAAATAAATTTTACATTGTATCAGTTCCTCATTAGATCAATATCGTCGGTGTCATTTTTCCTCAATGCGATCTTCTCCAAGAGCCTAAACTTTCGCAGAATCTCAGACACTGGCTTTTTAGTTTCAGTTTTGTTTGATTCGTGGGATTTAGTTCACAGGATCCCAGCGTACCAGGACTCCTTCCCGCCGCTCGTCTCCCTCATATGCACGAGCCATGGGTTCTGTTCTAATCGACTCCTTCCAAAGCTGTCGGGATTCCTTCCCAGCCTTCCAAAGCTATCGAAACTCCTTTTTGTCAGGGATAGATAGTCTTCTAGCACCTGACTTCCTTCCTACCAGAGCTGGAATTTCTTCTGGCCAGTGCAATTTCTTCTGGCCAGTGCCAGACCTCATTCCTTGCAGGCAGTTGGAACTTCTTCAGCCATATTTTTCCCTGCAGGCCCTTCCTCAAACTTTCCTTGTAGTAGAAAATCTCCCTTTTGTAGGCACCTTTAGCGTCGACAAGAACATCTTTTAATAGCAGCAACAACTAGAAGCCCTAAATGTGCTTAACTAGAAGAAGCCCTAAATGCGCTTAGGGATAATGACAATGTACACGTTGAAACTCAAGTTTTGCTCCAGAGGTGAATTTTGAGTTTGAGATTTGAGATTTTGTCCATACAATATTTGAACTCTAACTTTATCACATTTCATAAACTCAATAATCATAAACCTTTCGTGATTTCACTACGTGTATATATACAATTGTTGTAAAGGGAAAGAGGAACATCTAAAGGGAGATGCCACAATTCTTGAGAACATTTATTCAACCTACTGCGCATGGAAGAATCATGATCATATGGTTATGTCTTGGTTAATCAACTAAATAATCAGTGAAGTGGGAGGGAATTTTCTTTTATGCAAAACTGCTAAAGAAAATTCTTAGTCTATTTGTCATCTCTCTCTCTCTCTTTCACACACACACACACACATACACACAAATACACACACACAAACATAACTTCATTTTTTGATTCATAATTTCTCCATAATTATTAAAATCTTGATTTTTTTATTTCTTAAATATGTATGCTAAACTTCTTGCTTTCCAATTATTTGGCACCATCTTATCCTTGAAAGTTTGTTAAAAGTAATTGTTAAAGAATATGTGATCTCTCCTTTAGTTCTTCAATTTTAATAGGTGTCATTTTTGAAACTATAGTTTTGCATGTATGCATCTTTTTTAATTCTAATTATCATTCTTTGAGTTCTTCTAAATAATTTATTCCTAAAAAGTCTTATTTAATAATTTATAAAGAATCAGTTTTACTATTACTTAATATCATTATTTTTAACTAAGATTTTTTTTTTTTTTGCTTTTATCGTGTTTCACTTGATCAAATCTTTGGTTCTATTATCATTTGTTTTGGTTATTTTTTAATTTCTTTTCACTTTCCCAGTATAACAATAAAAACTTTTTAAGAATATTTATTAATGATCTATCGTGATATTTTTTATAATATTCCAAATCTTAATATGTATTTTATTAGAAACCAAAATTTTTCATATATGCATTTTTTTCAAAGCTAATTATTATTCATGGAATACTTTCAAGTAATTTATCGCTAAAAAATTTTATTTAATAATTAATCGAAGAATCAATTTTACTATTATTTAAAATTTTTACGTTTAACTAAGATTTTATTTTGCTTTTAATTTGTTTAACTTGATCAAATCTTTGATTCAATTACAATTTTTCTGGGTTACTACATTAATCTTTTTCTTTTTCACATTAGGAATACAGCACTTATTATCTAATTTATCTAATGTTATTTTTGTTTTGTTCGCTATCATTGTTGCAAGACTTTAAATTCCCTATAATCTTTGTAAGCCTTAATAATACATATTTTTTTTAATATTGAAAAATCCATTTATCATTCTTTTTATCTCCTTACCCCACTATCATTGTATTGTTGTAGAATATGTTTCTAGATTCTCCTGTCTTCAATGATAATTTTTTTGTGGAATATATTAGGTTTGGCTATTTTTTTTTTATCAGTTTCAACAACCTATTTTGAATGGTTAACAATTAATCAACTTTCATGTTTAACTATCTTATTCTAGTGTAATTATTCTTTTTGATTGTTTTTATTATATTTCCTAAGATATCATTCTTAACTATAACCCACCCTATGTTCTTTAGTCAAATGTTGTATTGGAATCTTCTTACAGTCTTCTTAAATTTTTTTTTTTTCAAGTAAAAAAACAAAGCCTATTTGGAATTTCGTGTTTTACTTTTGAAAGTTTTTATGTGCTCTTATTTCCTATAGTATAGTATGAATTCAATCATAAACTATTATAAAACCAAGCTCCATTATATTTAGATTATTATCCTTTTTAGGCATGCAGTGTAGCATTTCACCCATCTCTATCCCAAATTAGTTTTGTAAATTATTTTTAATTTAACTTGATGAGCATAAACATTACTCACATTTCTAATGTTCTTCATATTTTGTAATCATGTTTTTTAATAAAAATTTAACTCACAATCATGGAGAGGATGAGAAATTATTAAGCAACATACCACACATGCATAAGTTTATAATATTTCTTCAATAATTTAGGGAACAAATGTCAAAGAGGAATGCCATTAATGAGTAAGAATAAGTTCATCCTTCAACAAGTAAGAATCGCCAACAGGTGCTCTGGTTCAAGCTCCTTTAAAATTAAATTGGCACACCCAAGCACCCACTACGTAACACCTATTGAGAATTAACACAGCACACTGAATATAATATCCATGTAAAACATATTCAAACATATTTTAGCCAAATGAAAAAAATAAATAATTAATAATTAATAAAATTATTGGACGTTTCAAGAGTTTAGTATTCTTTTAATTTCATCCAAATTTGTTTGGGTAGATGAACATGAAGAAACAAAAATTTGAGTATTGCTTTGTACTTGTCTTACGACTTACACATTAGTGGTCTAATTAGACATTGCAGTAGAACCTCCTCTTGAGGAGACTATAATATCGATGCAAATTAAAAGTCTAATCAAACATTATAAGAAACACTTTCTGGGTTCTAAGGAGCAATTGAAAAATTAAGAGACAAATAATGGTGGCAGATCGATGCAACCTAAAATCACAATAGTTGTGGGACCTCTTTCGACAGCATTTATGTATCTTGGGTAATTTGGAAAGGAAAGAAATTACAATACACTTGAAATAGGATTTGTAGAGTAAATTGGAGAATTATAAGTTCTTATGGAAGGGTGAGGAAGGACACAAAGTTAAAGGTTATTAAGCTTGTGTATTGGTGGCGCGATGACTCCAGGAAAAGATATAATAATATTAAGTAACATGCTAGTAGGGATAGATAAAAAAATTTTGACATAGATTATCATGTGATTGGTGCCCTACTATAAATGTTAGGTTTGTAGTTAAAAATGAGTTTGCAAATTATTATCCCCTCATCCATCCAGCTCAAGTTGCCCATCTAACGGGGCGACGACCCGATTCGCTTCAGGATCATTAGATCAACTTAACTCTGGAAGACCTAATTCTCTTCAAAGCCATATCGGCCTAGTGATGAATTCTCTCCATAACCAAAAATGCTAACAAGGATTTGACCCGACAAACACATGGGGAATAGATGTTGAAATATTGTTGTGTTAAAGGATAATGCGCTAGAGTAATAATAACTATGTACAATGTTAGAAGAATACAAAAGGAGATAAGTCAAAGATTCCTAGAGATCTATGTGTAATGATCGCTTGTTTATGTTACATGAGAAAGCCCCTCTATAAATATGGGAATGTTTATGTAACAAGGGATGGTCGATTAATCACTGAACATTATATCCTTATGCTTTCCTAGATCCCCCTCTTTTCAGTTCATTCTTCTCCTCATTCCTAGCTCTTTCTCTAAGATGTGAGACCACGAACATATCAAGTTTCAAGTTTTGTAACTCAATATCACAAATAGCTTTGACTCTTTAGTAAATCACAATTTTGTGCAATTTAATGATTGCCTACTAAGGATCCCTATTAATAATGTTCATGACAGTTGTATGTCCCATGTTCAAGTAGTCAGGGCCATGTTTCCATCAGAGCTGATTTATACGAAATGCTGGTTGACTGCAACCAATTTCCTGCTGGACACCCTATTTATATATTTTTTATTTTTTTAAGTTGTGTTATGTCGGTGTCTTTACATAAGGGAAATTTAGTTTTTTATTATTTATTCTTATTTAGTATGAATAGAGCTAATGTGCTTAGGGTTAGGGTCATTCATGAGATTGTCTTGATGGTTAGGGTTATAGTTTGGGAGAGATGTCCTACCTCTCAAATTTTAGAAATTTGGAGGGTCGCCTACCTCTTGAATTGCAGGCGTTTTTCCTTTATATGTTCTATTGTTTGTATTATTGAAGAAAGAAAATTGTTTTGTTCGATCTTCTGTAGAAAACTCGTTGAGTTTCTATCAAACGGTATCCAAGTCGAATGATCAAGGTTTTGTCGTCTATTACTTTTAACTATTCGTATCATACCTTGAGATTTCATTGCAATTTGACTTAGTCAGGAGCCCACCACTGGACTGACGCGTGCAGATGTGACCAAAATATTGCAATATTGTCAAGATATATGGGAAGCATCTATGGGATCGCAAATCCCATGTGACAGTCACAATAACTATGAAGCATCAACAAAATCACAACTGGATCGACATATATGAGACACCTTCATGATCGAAAGCAACAATCAATGTTCCTTAGTCGTGACACAGTCTCTGAAAGAGCTAATCGGGACTCAAACGACCACATCACCACGTATTGACTAGGTTATAGCAATACACAGGGTTCCACATGGAACATCTCAATCAGATTGTTACAGGCACGATCCGAACTACCAAGGAAGCCTTTGATGAGATTTCAACATGTATTAGTTACTCTTTTCGATATAAACTCGTTTAGGGAGGAATGACGACCAAGAAAGTAGATGCTTTGGAGAATAAATTAGCGGAAGAGTTGAGCTACATCAAATATGAAATAGGCAGACGTTTCTCGTCCATGAAGGGGTGGTTTGAGAGGAGATTCACGACCCTGAAAGAAATGATGATGAAGATTGTGAAGTTTTCACACAAAAATACCATGGGCTGTCGTGGGATTGAGCTACGTCTGGAACAAACGCCGAAAGCAACAACAAAAATGATTTGTGCGGCATCATAGTAGCATCACTGTTTTAGGCGGATCAGGAGCTGCAATATTAAGGGAAGAAATCAATAGCGAACTCGAGCGACAGCGCTTGAAATAAATAGGGCGGCATTAGGACGCCTTGAACAAATTGAATCAAGCAGGATCAAAATTGGCAAAATGGAAGACACATGATACAAAGTTGACAGATATTCTGGTGATAGATAAGCTAAGGGAAGAGCTGCTAGGGACGTTGATATTCTCTAAAGATTGACTGGAAATGAGGACACCATACAATTCTGATGCGGCCGAAGGATGTGCACAAGCGACATTTCGAACTCTTAAGAGTCACTATGAATTTCTAATTAAATGGTAAGGATTGTCAGATGATAACGGGCTATGGGAATCATAGACTAACAATTTTTCCAACCATAAGGACACTCCGTTTATTTTTTTAGAGCAGAGTATTGTTACGTCATTGCCTAGCCTAAAAGACAATTTTGTCTTGTATAAGTCTAATGGCAATTTAGTCTTTTATTATTTATTATTGTTTAGTATAAATATGACTAATATGCTTAGGGTTGGGATTATGCTGAGATTGTGTCCTAAGTTTTAGGGTTGGGGTATGTGAGAGATTTTCTACTTTGCGAATTATAGTCTTCAGGAGAGATTTTTTACCTCTCAAATTGTTGGTGTTCATCCATTATATGTCGTGTTGTTAGTGTTATTGAGAAAGCATTTTGTTTTGCCTTTAATTTTTTGAAAAACTCGTTGAGGTCCTATCATTTTGCATATTAAATAACAACAAATTCACCACTAGAGTGGATTGCATTTTGTATTGGAGTGGGTGGGAAGAGAGTAGAACTAATTTCTAAATTGTTTGCAGGGTTGTATCAAGCAATAACTCCGGTCAAAGGTATTTTCAACTAAATTCTTTAAGCCTACGAAAAATCACTTGGATCTAAACATAATATGTTACCTAAATGTTTTTTTTTTCGGGCAATTAATTGTCTTGCAATTATAAGCTTCGACCAAGGGTTCTTGGAGCTCTTGTTCCATCCAGACTCCGGATGGTTCTCTACGTCCGCAGTCCAATTAAATTTGGCCACGTGGAAATGCAGGTTCACGTAATAATAATAATAATAATTAACTCGCTGAAGCCCGACCCGGTCCAATGTTTTCGCCTTTTCGAGTATCTGCTTTTTTTGTAGTATCCCGCCTTTTCAACATCTTCTATTTGCCTTTTTGGATTTGTACGCCTCGACCCTCAGGAAGTTCTATTTTTCCATTTATAGTAGAAAAATAGGGTTTCAAAAAATTTTTTTTTAGCTCTGTTAGAGTTTAGTCATTGCAGTCCTACGGTCACTTTGCTGTTTTGATGGAGATAAATTTTTCTCTAAATGAAGAAATAGGGAGCATGGATTACTAAAACAATGTCAACGCGTTTGGAACGGAGGTGAGATTTCTTGCTTACTTTGAATCCGTTTTCCAGTTTTTTCTTGGATTGTCGTGAGGTTATTTTTGGATTATTTTGTGGTTAGGGCTTAGTTATCTGCGGGTTATTTTGAAGAAATACTCAATAACCGGACAATAACCCAACAATAATCGAAGAATAACCCGAGAAAATGTAACCCACTGGTTCTCTAAAAAAACAATGAAATATTCTTTGAAATTATTTTGTATGTTTAACGAATGTATTATGGGTTATTTTCGGGTGATTTAGAGGTTATTTCGAGTTTATTTTTGGGTTATTTGCCGGTTTTCGTTAAAGAAATACATAATAACCCGAGAATAACCCAACAATAACCCCATAATAACCTCCGAAAAAATCAAGAATAGCTTTAAACTCTTTGATATTGGTGTTATTTTGAGGTTAGTTTAAGGTTATTTCTGGTTACTTTCAGAGTTATTTTAGGGTTATTATTAGAGGTATTTGAAGGCTATTATCAGATTATTTTGGGGTTATTTGCTAGTTATTGTTGAAGAAATACCTAATAACCTGATAATAACCCAACAATAACCCCAAAATAACCTAAAAAAAATCAAGAATAGCTTTAGACTCTTAGATGTTGGGGTTATTTTGAGGTTATTTTAGTGTTATTTCCAGTTACTTGAAATGATTTTTCAAGTTATTCTAGTGTTATAGATTATGTCCGGGTTATTGTATTTCTTGGTGTTATGCCGATTGGAAACGAA
>NEWO01000782.1:178943-193711 GCA_003013225.1 Phalaenopsis aphrodite | reverse complement strand
TAAAAGTCTAAATTATCTAAAATTTTCAAAAATACAATTTTTCTTACTAAAGATAGTCACTTATATTAATCATTTTCTACAATAAAAATTTTTAACTTAAAGTTTTTCTTCATTACTTAAAATTTTAACTAAAATTTCTTACTCATTTCTAAAATCAAATTTTACTTCCCTAATATAACTTCATATACATAATCAATTTTTCTTTTAAAATCAAATTCACTTGTAGTACATTTGAGAATAAATAAAATTACAGGTTTGAAAATGTTTTTCATCCCCCCAAACTTAAATTTTTAACAAATTAAACAGTTTAGCTTCAGATAATTATATAGGCAGGAAATGAAAATTGAAATAACATGCTAATAAGAATTTTAACTTCCTAATTATATAAGTATAAAACTAAAGACAGGAGTAAAATTAATTTTTGATCAAATTTTCTAACATTTTATTTTAGTTTAACATGTGGAGAATCAAATAGACTTCTAAACAATGGGTATAAAAGCAAATAACACACTAACATGATATAAGAAAAATACAGAGCAACAATTTCTGAATTTCAAGTTTAAGATCTAAGCTAGCAAGATTTTCCACTTTATAACAGATATAAAATTAAGTTAAGTTCTAAACTAACTAAATCACAGTACTAAACACAAAACAATAGCTACAACCCTAAAATTTAAAAATAAAATGAAATAGTATCTAACACAACAATCATAACAATAACAGAACATAAAAATTCAAAACACAACATAAATCATAGTCCAAAACAACACACAAATGCAAAGCAAGCTCAGACCACATACTTCACATCATATTACAATCATAAAAGAAATCTCTCAGATCTACTCTTCATGCTCAGAATCACCGTTGTACCATTTTTCTGCAGGTTCATAATCAGGATATCGAGGATATGGAGGAAATTGCACTCCTGGTTCACCTCTAATTAGGATCTCCAAAGATGAGTGGAATTTCTCATCATAATCACTCTTCATTCTATTATAACTATTAGTATGATCTGCAAAACAACTAAATTTTTTATCTTATTAGCGGTAAAATTGATATTGTCCATCATCTTCTGCAATAACTCATCCATAGTCTTGGTATCACCTCTAGATGTAGAAGCACGAGAAGTAGATGGTCGTGATAAAGATGCAGCAAAGATAGATGCAACAAACGTCTCTAATCCATAACTTATGAAAGATCCTCCTCTCGAGTCAAAAATCAAATGCTCAGAATAACTCTTCACATTCACCTTCGTAATGGGCTTTAGAGGTAACAAAACTTCCTCCTAACTATTATACTTCACTTCAGCCTGCTCGCATAATGAAAATATCAAGCAAGAAAATCCCATACCTCTAGTAGTAGCAGCAACAATTGAACTGATGATAGTGTGATAGATCAAAGCCCCTATGTTGATGGGCTTTCCCATGTTGAACCTTTTGGCGGTAATAGATCTAAGAGTATCTTCAATCTATCTCATGTCTTTTGACAAAATTGTTGATTTTGGTGCTTTTGAAAGCTATCCCAATGTCAAAAATTATTCTTCACGGTACTCCAAAACGGTAAAAGATTTGGTTTTTAAGAAAATGGAGGATGTGCTGTGCCATAACCTCATGTAATGATACTACCTCTATCCATTTGGATAAGTAATTTGTAGCGGCAAGTATAAAACTGTGTCCTTTGGAAAATGGAGGGTCTATTGGACCTATTATGTCCATGCCCCAACACTTGAATGATCATGAGGCAACAGTTGGGTGTAACACATTCGGAGGCTGGTGTAAGACCACCCCATGCATGTGATATTGGTGACATTTTTCTGGCTGTATCCATGCAGTCAGACATCATTGCTGACCAATAGTACTCGAGTCTTTTGATCTTCATTTTCATTTTTGGCCCTGATTGGTGAGCACCACACTATCCGACATGTACTTCTTTCAAAATATTTTGTGCTTCGGCTCTACTCAAACACAGTTGCCACATCTGGTCGACTGATCTTCTGTATAGAATGTTTCCTATCAGGGCGTAAGACATAACCCTTCTTGTGATATGGTGTGCTTTAGACTTATCTTCTGGCAGCTTTCGAGTATGCAAATATTCTATTAATGACTTGCACCAATCTTCGTTACTGTCTGCAACTGTATTTATTGCTTCTTCTTTTTCGAGCTTGTGTAGAGTTTCGAGGTCGATCTGAGACAAGACTCATCTTCCTTGTACTGTAATTTCAATGGAATCCTCCGGGGGTCATGTCATTTCCTTAGCAAGTTTTGCTAGAGCGTCGACATGGGCATTATCTCCTCTGGGAATCAAGTAGAAAGTCACATCAGGAATCTGCTCCACGACCTTCATCGTGTACTGATGGTATTCTGCCAACCTTGGTTTCAAAATTATGTATTGTCTTACGACTTGCTGGATGACGAGTTGGGAGTCGCCATATAACAATGTTTGTTGTATCCATTAAGATTGTCATTCCCAATCCAGTGATTAAGGCTTCATATTCTGCTTCATTTTTGGTGCAGGGCTCTGTCAAGTGGTATGAGAACCTCAACATACCCTTATCTAGCGAAATAAAAATCAAACCAATCTCAACTTTACCTGGTATAACTGTGCGTGATTCTTTGTCTTTTCTGACCGATGAAGCGCCATCAAAGTACATTTCCCAGCGTTGCACACTGAAAAATTCCATTTGTAGTGTTTGCTCGTCCGATAACTCGTCGTTGAGAGAGGACCAAGCTGGTAGTGGGAGTGCAACGAGAAAGTCTACTAGTATCTGTCTCTTGATAGCACGAAGGGGAACAAAAGTTATATCAAATTGTAATAAGATCATTGACCATCTTGCTAAATGTCCTGAGAGTGTTGGTGGGGTCATCAGATATTGTAACAGATTAACTTTTGAGATTATGGTAATCTTATGAGAAAACATGTAATGTCTAAGTTTTTTAGCAGCAAAAATCAACCCCAGACAATGCTTCTCAATTGGTGGATACCTTATCTCCGTCGGTATTAGACAACGACTCAAGTAGTAGAGAGCATTTTCTTTACCCTCATCATTGACTTAGGCTAAGAGGGCTCCAAGAGAGTCGTTTAAGGCCGCGGTATAAACTATCAAAGGTTTCCCTGGGATAGGGGCTGTCAAGACAGTAGGTGTCATTAAATATTGTTTAATGTCCTTGAAGGCCGACTGGAATTTCTCTTCTCAAACGAATTTGGCGTCCTTTTTAATTAATGCCAAGAAGGGCTGACACTGACCTGAGAGATTAGAGATAAAGCTCTCAGATATGCCAACTCCCCCTAGAAGGAACGTAGTTGTTTCAAAGTTTTAGGAGGAGACATTTCCAAAATAGCTTTAATTTTATCCGGGTCGATCTCGATTCCTCGATGACAGACAACGAATCCCAGAAATTTTTCGGAGGTAACACCAAAAACGCACTTTAAGGGATTCATTTTAAGGTCATATCATTGTAAGCGCTCAAACACGATCCTCAAATCGTACAAATGGTTTATTTTTTATTTACTTTTGATGACCAAATCATCAAAGTAGCATTCTACTTGGTTTTGAATGAGGTCGTAAAAAATTTTCGTAATTGCACATTGATATGTTGCTCCAGCGTTCTTTAGGTAGAATGACATCACTGTGTAGCAGAAAATTCCAATCGGTGTTTTGAAGGCTGTAAATGCTGCATCCTCTGGAGCCATCTTGATTTGGTTGTATCCAGACGATCCGTCCATGAAGGAGAAAATTTCATGTGTTGAAGCGATATCCACCATCATCTCTAGTATGGGTAGTGGAAATTCGTCTTTTGGACATGCCTTGTTTAAATCTCTGAAGTCGACACAAACACAGATTTGTTCATTTTCCTTCTTAACAGGTACAATGTTAGCTAACCACGTGAGGTATTTCTCTTCTTTCATAGAGCTGGCGTCTATTAATTTCTTCACCTCGATGATGACTTGTTATTCTATTTTGAGGCACCTTCTCCTGGGAGCTTGTTTTACTGAGGTTATATTCTTATCCACCCCGAGTTTATGGACTGCAACTTCTGTGAACAGTCCTGACATTTCATCGTAGCTCCATTCAAAGCAATCTTTGAATTCTGTTAATAGTTTGATCAATTCTGCATATTCTTCATCATTGAATAGAGAACTTATAAATGTAGGCCAAGGTTGTTCTTCAGTGCCGAGTTTAATCTCTTTCAATTCATCAACGGTAGAATTAATTTTCACCTCAAATTCTGGGAGAGCATCTTCTATTATTTGATCAGTAGAGTCATCCTCTATATCGAGGCAATCCTCTTCTGACTCACCAGTGACAATCATGCAAAATTAAGAATCATCAACCGGTCCGACTGTACCAAATCCGAGACCCTCTTTTGAATTTGGAGTTCGACTTTTACCATTCTATAACTTTTCAAAAAGTTGAAATTTATTACTTGGCATTTGTTTTGTTAAGTGTCCCTGTTGAATTAACTTTTGAACACAAGAGGAGAAGTAACCAAAAGGCAATTCCATTAATTCATTAGGATCATCATCCAAATTTACATGTTTTTCAAGCTTAGTAGAGGTAGAAGCACGTTAAAATTTGATCAGCTTTGAACCAGCACTACGGACTTCCTTGACCTCTAAACTCTCAACCTTTTGAGGGAGAATCGGAGTAAGGCTCATAGCATTCACATAGTGGTTTATCCTATCATACATTGTTTCATATTCATTCTTCTATGTATCTTCTAAGGATATCTCGTACTGAGGTCTCTTCCATCTTGTCATCATTATCTCGTCTTTAGAACTATCTTCATCACCAACGTTGATGGTTGTCCTAGTCCATTCAACAATTAAAATGATCCTTCCTCGTCTATGTCCCCGACCTCGACCTCGGGTGCGCGAACTAAAAAAACCTTCACCAACTCGTTAAAAGAGAGTGGTGGAAGATCGCTGAAGCGGAGTTAAATGGCTTCCTCTTTGTAATTTTCTGAATCTTCATCTTTGTTTGTGATAACTTCACGAGAGAAGATAGTCCTCTTTGGAATCGCACAGTAGGCAACATCTTCATGGGTACCAACTTCATGTACTGAAAATTGTTGTAGGTCTCCTTTGATGCAATTTTCTTGACCATCTTTGCAGTATTTGATGCATTGGTGTAAAGATGATGGAACTATATTGTGTTCATGAATCCATGGTTGACCCAGCCGAGCATTAAAAGAGGTCTCATCGTTGATGATATGAAATTTAGCGGTTGTCACGAGTTCTCCAACCTTTATAAGTAATGTAATTGATTCGATGGCTCTTTCTCCCTTTTGGTTGAATCCCCTTAACATTATTTTATCAGTCGTAAGCTTTTAAGCTTCAATATCCAAATAGGCCAATGTTCAGTTAAGAGATGCTCCAAGATCTACTAATACTCTGGACTACACAAATCTGCCGATATTGACGAAGATGTAGAGTAAACGATTGTGGTCGGTGGCACCGAGTAGCAAGTCTTCATCTGTGAAGGTTTCCCCAAGCTGTTCTTTCAACAAACAAACTTCATCTGAGGATGTGCTGGCCAATTAAGATAAGCAAATTTTTGGGTCACGCAAAGCTCTAAAAAGAGACTCTCTCATCTCCTTTGACAGGATTAGAGCGTCGTAGATGCTTAATCGGGTCGGCAACTTCCTAAGATGAGCTAGCACGTTGTAGTCTACTTTGTATAATCCTTTGACTTTGTCTTAATGATGTTGTTCTTCCACTGGTGGAGGTGGGGGTATCTCCTCTTGATTCATTATTTACTTTCCTTTCTCTGTTGGAGCTGTTCTTGGTGGTAACACCTTTTTGCTCTTTATGTTAACTTCTATGATTTCTTCTTCTTGAGATATCATTGTTGAATCTTCTAGTGTCTCCTCCTCTTTATCAAAAAGATCTAAGTTGATGGTCAGCAGTGTACCATGATGCTTGAGAATTGGCTCCTCATTATCGGTGCTATTGTAAACGGTGCCATTGATGTCTTCTTTGAACTTGACAACGAGTTCATCAGACTCGAGCACGATTAGAGGATTGTTTATGGGATCGACATCGAAGTCAGATTGGTCATAATCAGTGACGTTATCACTAGAAATAGTTAAAACTTAGCTGAAATCACGATCATTATATTTATAAGACCCTGGAGAGACAAAAAGATAATCGTACAAAGTCAAGGGTTCGAGGATTTTCTTCCCGGAATCCGAGACAACTAATCTAGTAAAGGCGGCCCCTATCCTACCCCTCGTGCTATCAATCTTTATAGTGACACTTTTCTTCTTCTTCTTTGTCCTTAAAGATGATAGATCTCCTGACGAAACCTTCATCTCAGGCTTGGTATGCTGTAGACTCTGAATGGAGGCTTGTTTTGATGCAAACTGAATCTTGTTCAGTACTTTCTTGGATGATCTGGTCCAGACCTCATTCCATCCTTCTTCTCTGATATATACAGAAAACTGTTTTGATGGATCCTGTATTTGATTAAGGACCCTATTGAGTTCATCCCAAGTTGTACTCCATCCATCTGTTCCAGTATACGTATCGATTGGGGAGATTGGCTCGGACGAAATCATATTTATGGAACCTTTTTAAGTTTTTTTAAATATTCTTTTGGGATTGTTACATTCTCTTCTTTAAGGTTCCTCTCGAGCCAATCTTTCAAGATGAAGCATTTTTCTATAGTGTGCCCAAGCAACCAGTGGTATGGGCAATAATTTGGTGAAGCAACCTCTCTTCTTTCATCTGTGATGTGTATAATTTCTGGCTGATTGATCTCTGGAGAAGCCAATTGCGGCGCTTGAGATTGCCCCTAAATTTTGGCCATGGTGGTCATGGCTGCAGCCATTTCTTCTATTCTTTTCTCCAGTAGACTAATTTGCTCATCCCTTAGGAGTACGACCCTACGCAACTCATCTACGACATTCTCTTCAGTGTGAGGTTGAGCGTCGCGCGTAGATGTGGCGTCTCTTGTTTCAATTACATGAATATCCATGAAATCTTCCTCTAAGTAATTATTATAATCAAAATTTTTATCGTCTCTATCAACGGAAACTCCGTGTTCTCGAGCTAACTCAGAAATTTTGATCCTGATTTTCTCAACGTTTTCTTCAATTAATGATTCCTTGATCGTTTTAAGATCTGAAGAACCCTGATGGACATCCTCTACTTCTTGCTCCATCTCGTTGGCTATTGTTGCAATGATGTCAGATATTTCAGACCCGGGTTTCATTTCCTGTTCTTGTCCTGTGGGCTCACTGGACTTTATCGATGCACGACCTTGGGTACCCATACATTTTTCTTTTTTGATGATGATGTCTCAGGATGGAGTGTCTTAGTAGAAACATCAGTATGTCGAGGGAAAGTTTGCTCCCCATGGTGTAGACCAGCTACAATGCAAGGTAATTGTCTTGTCTTTACCTTTGGGATTGTAGAAATATCTCCATAATGGGTGACAGGTAAGATTTTTAGACCTGGTCTCGTCTTAACCGGTCGATGGCCTGTGGTCCTGGTGGCGGTATAATCAGTAGTAATTACTGCGGTATCAACTTTGTTCCCTAAACGGAACCAAACAGGGATGCGAGTAGGTGGCACTCCAGTTGTCTTGTGGGATTGTCTGAAAGATTTGACACCCTTCAAAATTTCCTTCTTCATGTGAGAGGAAATTGCATCTCTCACTCGTTTAAGTAACTCGTTAATCAAACATTCTTCTTTGGTAGCTAACCTTTTGAAAACTACACTAACTCGGGTGATAGGAGTGAACTTCTTTCTCTTCTCATAATGTTCATGAAGTGGTGGTAATGTGGCAGCAATTCTCCAGATACTTTCATATCCATCGGTATCNGTGGGTAAAATGTGTTTCCTAGGTGGAGGGTGGAGAGGCTCTAAGCTTCAATTTGGATGAGGAGGCCTCTAGGTTTGAATTGGGTTTAATCCCATGGGGGTGGCTCTCGGTTTGGCCATTTTCCGGCCACTAGGATGGCCGACCAGCCAGGGTAGGTGGCTGACAACTTCAGGTGAGCCAGGGGAATATGTCACAACAACTTAATGTGTTTAGGCTTTGTTTTTAGCAAAAATATCTTAAGCCTAAGTAAATATGGAATGAAATCCCTTAATTTATGGGAAATTTGGTCCATGACTTAGTTTATGTGGTTTTAAGAGGTTTAGGCTGGTCACTACGGTCCAACTAATGGTTGTGGAGTCATTAATTTGGCGACTTTGGGGTAGTTAGGCCATCTTTAGTGCATGGGTTTGATGTGGGTTCAAGTGATCAAAGCTTGGGTTTGGGCTAGGTTATCCATGTCAATTGGCCTAAATGATTGATCAAAATTGTGTAGATGATTGTTATGAAGATTTTTGGTGAAGGTTTGAAGTGATTTTGAGTTCAATTGGTGAGTCAATTTGAAGGATTTTTGAAGTTTGGTCAATTTGGGCATGTTGGGCTAGATATGGGTCTAGGTTGGGCTAGCCTTGGGTTAAGTCTAAATTTAATTTTTGAAATGATCTAGGTAAAGGTTGTGAAGATTTTTCATGAAGGGATGGAGTGGAAATTTTGGGGCTAAGTCCATCAATTTGGTGAGATTTTGAGACATGGCCAATTTGGGGCAAATTTAAGCCTTTTTGGATTTAGGTTGAAATCCAATGAAATTGAGGCCTCACCAAGGCCAATTGAAGGTTAAGTTTGATGTATGTGGATGTTATGAAGGTTTTTCAACATAAATTGTGGCCAATTGAGGGGACTATGAGTTCAATTTGGTGGAACCAAGTCATATGGCCAAAATTGGTGTTTCGATCTAAATCAAAATTGGGTTCAAATGATGGACTAATTGAGCTTGGATTTGGTCAAGATTGGTCACACCAAGATTATATTTGAGTTTAGAATTTAAATTTGGGCAAATTGAGACCAATTTGATAAATATTTGGAGTGATTTGGGGAAAATATTAGCCTTTAAAGAGCAATTTGGGGGTTTTGGTCAAAGATGGTCAAATTGGCCAAATTGGGTCATGTCATAGTTGAGAAAAAATGAAATTGGAAATATTTGGGGGGGGGGGTTATGAATTTTTGGTATTTTTTTGGAATTTTTGGAATTTGGGTTAAGGATGGGTATTTTGGTAATTTGGTCAATTTTGGTGATTTTGGGTTGTTTAGGTGTTTTCAAGGTGTTTGAAATGAATTTTAGAACCAAGTTGGGTATTTTGGGTAAATTTGAGAATTTTGGCCAAATTTGGGGTCCCAAAGGTATCTAGGTAATTTTGGGGAATTAAAGAGCAAAAGGATAAGTTGGGTATCTTGGTAGAGTTGGAGTACCAACCACCATAAATAAGCCATGGACCAATGAAAATCCCATTTTGGGTCCTCTATGTAGTGATCTTAGCCAAAACCTAGCCTAGGGCTAATGGGTTTAGGGGACCACTTACATGAGTCTCCCAAAAGTANCTTCTTCAACTTGATGAGGCTCCTCCTCAACGAGTGTCTCCTTGAGAGCCTGGGCTTTGATGGCCCTCCAAACTCTTCTGTTGCGGTTCCTTTTTTGAGTTTGGTCAGCGGTACAGTCCTCAAACTTGATCCGATTTCAAACACGGGTGGTGAGACAGTTAATCCCTTAGTCTGATCCTCAATAATCATTACTTCTTTCTCCTTAGCAGTAGCAAGGATAATAGGTTTAGAGGGTGTCGTGGCAGTAGTAGTTTTAGGATTCTTGCACGCAGGGAAGTTTTGAAGGCAGCTCAGACTGAATTATGCAGACAGTTCTTGTATTTCTGGTGCGGCGATCTTCATCACTTCAAACCGGGCTTTTCAGAGGATGACATCAAGATCTTCAAATCCGGCTCCAAATTTGATGGTAGGAGCGATATTACAAGCTTTGTGGCTCATTGACAGGTTGCAGGAAAAGGTCAGTGTTGGGTAGGCAATTGCAGCAGGCTTGAAAATAGAAAGTTTCAGGGTTAGCTAAATGGCCAAAAACCTTGAAATTTTTTAGTGTAAGCACTGAAAGTAGAGGTTGATCTATAGACCGGGCGGGTCTTAATTTATGAGTATTTTAAAATCTTATTTAAGAATAATAAAGAGGTGTAAAATTTAATTAATGTAAGAAAATTTTAAAGTGCGCACAATACAACACAATTTGCAAAGTAGCAAATCAAATTTGGAAGGGAGATGTGAAGTATTTTAGGACCCAGTTCGGGACCCAATTAGTGGCAGACAACGCCTAGGTGGAACTAGTCAACCGACACACCTATTAGGGGTCCGGCCCCACATAAAAATTTAAAGAGTCCTTAACGGCCTCCTGAACCCCTCTGTTCAAAGATGGTTGAATAAATAATCCTGAAGTCCAAGGAGTCAGCTGTACATTCCCAAGACAGAAATGGGTAAAGAATGCCAACGCAAGAAGGGTAATTTGTTCCAAGAGGGACATAGACACATTACCGATGTGTGAAGATAATATTTCTTAATTTATATTGAGAGAAAAGCTCATCCTCAGTGCAATCGCCAAAAGCTATCAGCGCTATATTTTGGTTGGAGAGTTGCCCATTAGAAGCTATCGGTCACCGGAATCGAAATCCAATCGCCCGCTTTGGAAGGATGTTTTAATTTACATATATATTTAGTTTTAGAAAAATATGAAATCAAACTGACCCCATATCTTTTATAGTTTAAATGAAAGAGCATTATACCTCAAATCCTGTATCTATCCCAAAGGATAAACACAAGACTTGAAGATGAGGCTTGATCAAATAAACTAAGGAATATATGACATCCGTTTGGTCTACGAAACCTTTATATTTTCCAACAAGTTCCCCCATTTAATATAAAAAACTAAATAGGGTTATATTAAGCTGGGTTCGAGAAAAGCCTGGAAGATGTGAGGATTTAGGTCGTGACGGACGTCAACCTTGGAATCCTAAGACGTGTTAGGGCTTATATTGTATAGCAAGGCTGTACAAAGGCCTAAAGATAAGATGAGGATTTACATTGCATAAGCAAGCAACCTCAAAGTCCTATGGCTTTGTTGTTTATATCTAAGGAAGGAAGATTGGTTTAGCTGGAGAAGACAGGTTTTGCTGTTGAAGATGGCTGTGCTGCCCACCATGCTAGCTCCAAGCTCCTTGCCGTGACAAGCTTAAATTTTCTAGTGTGTCAAGTTATGATGTTAAATTAGGTGGCCCTATGGTTGAAGTTCTTTAACTTTTTTGAGGACATGTTAAAGTTGATTAGAGCGACACCGATTAGGATCCTACGATTCCCTCGTTCCGACACCACTATTTTCTATTGGATTCACTTAGTCCAAATGAATTTACTAAACTCAACTTAATGAGTTCCATAATTTCATTTAGATCATGGGGAGCCTCGTTAGCAACCGTAGGTTACCTCCTCTGAGGAATTCCTGATCATCCGACATAGACATCTTAATTTAGTTGAAGTTGTAGTTTTATGTTATATTTGTGATTAAATTTTGAGTTGTTTTATATTTTGAATGTTGTAGGGGTGAATTTTTATCTTTGTTGATTTTAGTTTTAGTTTTAGTTTTGGTTTTGTGGTTATCCTAATAGTTTTAGTTTTCATGCAGGGTGGCGTCGTTGTTCAGCATGCAAATTTGCAGGTATATAAGTACAGTATGAAAGTACATGAAAGATGACACTGAAAACTGTAAAAGTGTACCTAGCGAGTCTTCTAGTTCCACCACCTGAAACTCAAAAGGCATGTTAAGGTAGTTTATATGAAACAAGGAAGTAAAATTTTGACGACCTATCTAACCCTAGGTCATATCTTGGTGGGTCCTTAGGAGTTTAATTATGGATAATGTTGCCGAGCAAAATATATTAAGTTTAGTAGATCTCCGAGGTATCCAACAGATCTAGAGAAAGGAGTAGGTCTGAGCTATTCTCTCGCTGCCTGGTGGAAAATTGCGAGTTTTTCTAAACTTATTATGTTGCTTAATAATTCATCCTGTAAATACCCTTAGTGCTCAGTGAGCATTGATGTATCAATTATCCCTAAGAATTAGGTAATTATCATCTGTAATTTAATTTTGAAGATTATGTGGGTGAAGACCCTTAAAGAGGCAAGTTAGTGTTATTGGAACACTTCGTCCTAATTAGGTTTGTATTGTTGTAAATATGTCTTAATTTTAATTGATATTTACTTTTCTAATCCTCTTTTAAATGAAACTTAATTTAGCATAAGTAACTACTAAGCCCTTAAGACCTAGGTGAGTGTCTTAATTTGTTTTGAAAAGGTTAAGCTTTAGGTGGTCATAATTCATGATTTGAATTTCATTTGAAAATCAAATAGGGGTATTAAATTGATTAATTATTGACTTCAAAAGCCATACCCTTAAGCCCTAAGTTCATTATATTTTAACAAACTTACAAATTTTAATAATTTAGAAATTTATTAACTTATCCTTTCAATTAAGAAAGTGAGATTGGTTTCTACCAATTAACCCCTTATGTTCCAAACATCCAAATTAAGATCAGAAGTTGCCCATTTCCCTCAATGAATTACGCCTAAATGTTAATTAAGCTAAATTTCCAAAAGTACACATTTGCTCCTAAGGAAGGCTCTAACACTTCATAATTTGTCAAATTCAATTCAAATGACTTTAAAATTTTTATCCTACCTCATTTATGGGTCAATTAAGACATCAGAGAAGAAAATGTGATTTTTGAAATTTTAAGTTAATTTATATAATTATTTTCATGCAAAAAATAGGATTTTCCAAAGAAAATTCTTAGCTTGACCAAGGTAAATCCTAATCCATTGAAATTTTTACTGGAGGTAGAACTGGACTAGAGAAACCTTTGTACCAAATTTTATGATTTTTGGAATTTTATTTGAATTTAAAAAATTATTGTAAGTTCTGGGGTATTTATTAAATATAAAATATTTTAAATGAGGAGAATTAAGTTTTATTTTTTTGAAAAATCTTCTTGAGATTAGAAAACCCATAGGAGAAAAGTTTATATTTTTTTGAGTTTTATTTGATTTATTGGAATTATTCTTAGTGAAAACCCATTTTTTGCCTTTAAAAATTATTTTTACGCTTTGAAATTTAGTATCTTTATTTAAAAAATCAGGAAAAATATTCTAATTATTCCTAAATGCTTAGGAAGCAATTTATAGCATTTCCATGAATTTTATTATTTTTGTGATTTTTATGGATTTTTAATTATTTAAATATTTAAATAAGTTTAAAATCAAGTTTTTATTTTAAACTCTATTTTCTTAAAAAAATATCCCTGATCACAGATAACTCAAAAAAATAATTTTTTTAAATTTTCAAGTTATATTTTAATTATTAAAAAATTATTTTAGTGCCAAAAATGTTATTTATCTTTAAAAATCAACTTAAGTTACCAAATAAACTCAAAATGCTTTGAAATTTTTATGGTGAGTTCTCTCGATCTTAAAAAATAGTGAAGATAAAAAATCAAGTCATTTTGTTGTTTGTATTTCTTAAAATTAATTATCTTAGTGATTTAGGGTTTGTAAAGATTAGGTGTATTTGAATAACTTGACTCATGAGAAATTTTCCTAAATGCTCTCTAGTCATCATAAACCTTCCAAAATTTTCTTGGATTTTTCTAAGCAACATGCTAATTTCCATGATTATTTTAAGCAAATAATGCACATAAACTTGAAAAATATGATTCTATGTCTAGGGAGCTCCTCTTACTTTGGAAAAATCAAGAATGTTCCGTAAGACATAAGCAACAACAAGCTAAAATTTCAAGCCATGGTGAGATTACTACATGTGTGGAGAATCAAAACATCCAAATCAGTGTTTAATTAATTAAAAATAAAATATGCATCAAATGGACTCCAAATCCTTTCCACATTGTTCTCCTCTGTTCACTGAGCAAGAGGGTAATTTTATTTTATTTTTATGATTTTTCTACACCAAGATATGAATTTTTAAAGCTGGAGATCATTTTTTAATTTTTTAAATTCCCTATTTATTTATTTAAATGCGGTGCACTGACTATATCCTGGACAGCTCCGAAAGCACGTATGGCGCGCTCTGGTTGGACACCGCCATCCACGTACTCGCTGACTCGGTCCTCTATTCATGTAATGAAACACTGCCCGACTCGATCTCCTCCGTCCATCTGATAGACATGCGATTGGACGGCTCCCCGTCATCATCCCCGACAGAGTGATCCCGCGACTATTCACACTAAAACCCTAAGATCTCAGCTTAGACTCAACCAAATTGCCTCGGGTTTGATCCTATGGACTCGTCTAAGTGAGACAAACATATCCATATGGTAATCATGTAATTAAATTAAGCCTAATTAAATGGAGAATCAAAATAGGCTCGGGAGGAGGAGAGGTTCAATACTTTGGATCTGAGAAGGGAAGCTTCAATCAGAGAGTCTCGGCACATTCGTTGGGGTCCAAAGAAGCTAGGGATTAAGCCTCTTGCCATAGTGAAATGTCTAGACCTAATTTCAACCAAGGCAAATTTTAGGTGTTGGTCTAGAGCTATGTTAGAGGCTCTGTGGAAGGAGGATTTGATAGGGCTTTGGCTTCTCTCAATGTGGTGAAGGTGTGGGTGAGTTTAATTTGAGTTTGGTAGAGTTTAGAGGAGTGGAGAGCTTTGTCCTGTCTCCGGCAAGGTTTTGAGCTAAAAAATTAGGCTCCGCCAAGGGGATTCAGGGCAATGTGGTGGTTGGGTTGCACTGAGGAGGTCTCAAAGAGGCTTTCGGATCAATTTGGGGAAGTCTCTTAGAGGAATTTTCAGCTCTCCCTCTGTGGCCGTGGAGGGGAGCATTTTATAAAAAAG
>NEWO01000782.1:158406-177991 GCA_003013225.1 Phalaenopsis aphrodite | reverse complement strand
TTGCTCCAAATTTGATCATTTTTTTCACTCCTTTAAGAATTTTTTCCATTTTTACTTGTATTTGCAAGAAAAACACAAAAATACATTCCATTAAAGCGCAATATCTTAAAAATAGGTATAAAAATGTGTCTAAAAACACTATATATTTTAGATGTATTAGTGCCCCCACTAAAATTCTCCAATAATAGCAAACTTGAATTTCTCTGTCAGGGTTGAAATTTCTAAGTCAGAGAAAAATATTGCTGTTTTTCACATTTTCTGCTTCCCCTCTTAACCAAAGGGCAATCACATGTACCATCACAATAATCCTTATATCTTGAGAAGAAGACAACCACTGACTCCATTTGAGGGTTACCATCACGTGGGCAAATGAAGCTTTGTCCGGTTCAACCAAAGAAGAAGGAAGTTCCTGTTGATCACACTTTTGGTTGAGGTTTAGTTTTCCCTCTTTAGTTGCCTAAGGTTTAATCGTAGGACTTTCCTGTTGACTATTCTTAGAAAACCAGAAAGGAACCCTCACCATTAGAAACTCTAAACTCTTCTTTGCTCAACTTGAAGTTCCACATATTGGTCCTAACCTCTAGCACTTAGTAGGTGGGGTCAGCATGAAATATCTCAAGGAGAGTTCCCATAGGACTGCTTGACCTTAGGGTTGACCCTGGGTGTTGGTCTGGAGTTAGTTCACTCACTTTTACTCACTGTCACCCACAATCACTCACAAACCTGAACCAAAATTGTTGACTTTGATTCCTTGTTATTTTGGGAAACTCATGTAGATGGTCCGCTAAACCCACTAGCCCTAGGCTAGGGTTTAACTAAAACCAGTACATAGAGGACGCAAATAGGGATTCCATTGGTCCATGACTCATATAAGGTGGTTGGCACCCCAATTCTACCAAAAAGTCCAACTTGATCTTTTGCCCCTAAATCCACCCAAATCACCTAAATGCCATTGGAACCTTAAATTTGGTCAAAATCCTCAAATTTACCCAAAATACCCAAATTGGTTCAAAAATCATTCAAACTATTTGAAAATACCCAAATTGCCCAAAACCAACCAAAATTGCCAAAATACCCCCAAATTTGCCAAAATTACAAAAATATCCTTGGCACCCCACTTTACCAAACCACCCAAAACCAATCCAAATGTCTCCAAAGCCAATTTGAACCCTTCAATTGAACCAAATTTGTCCAATTTGACCATTTTGACTAAAACTCCCAAATTGCCTTTAAAGGCCCAATTTTCCCAAATTCACCTCAAATGTCCATCCATTTGGCCCCAATTCCCCTTAATTTTAATCCTAAACTCAAATTCACATTTCACATGACCAATCTAAACCAAATTTAAGCCTAATTGGCCCATGTTTTGAGCTCCATTGTGATCTAAGTCAAACCCCCAATTTTGATTTTATGACCTAATCTTACCTAATTGAACCTCATAGCCTACTTGATTTGCCCTAATTTGAATTATAAACTCTTCATAAAAATCCTACAAATCAAACTTGACCCTCAATTGGTCATGGTAAAGCCTCAATTGCACTCAATTTTGATCCAAGTCCAAAAATCCCCAAATTTGCCCCAAATTGGCTATGTCCCCAAATTCTACCAAATTGAATATGCTAACCCCAAAATTGACACTGAATTTATGTTGAAAACTTTTCATGACATTCCTATGGACCATTTTCAACCATCAATTTAGACGTAGCCCAACCTTAGCCCAACCTAGACCCAAGTCTAGTCCAACATATTTAAATTGACCAAAATCCCAAAGTCCTTCAAAATGAGCTTCCAATTGAACTCAAAATCACTTCAATCCTTCACTAAAAATCTTCATAACATTCATATACACAATGTTGATCAATAATTGGGCTCAAAGTCATGGTTAGCCCAACCCAAACCCAGCCTTTGGCCATTTGGACCCAAAATGGACCCATGCACCAAAATTGACTTAGTCATGTCAAATTGATCAAGGCAAGACTTCTACAACCAACTTTTGGATCCTAGTGACTAAGCTAAACTCACTTAACACACCCTAGATGATCCATGGATCAAAGGTCCCGTAAATTAAGGGATTTGTTTTCTAAAAGCCTTAAGCTAAAGATATCTTTGCCAAAACCTACCACTAGCCCAAATTAATTTTTTTGACAGATTCCTCTGAGGTTCCTGAGCCACCTAAGCACCTCCCTTGCCATGGCCAGCCACCCTAGTCATCAGAGGAGCCAAAACAGAGGCCTCCCATGCCTAAGCTCAAACCCAATTTCACCCATCCAATGTGTTTAGCTTGATTGATGTTTAGCATCTTGAAGCCCTCCACCTAAGCTCCACATTGCACCCAAATGAAGGCCAAGACAACCACCATAAGCTGTTTTACTTAAACCCCTCTTCCATGGCTAAAAGGGGAACAGAAAAATTTTCTTGAGGAAACCCTGTTAAAACTATTTCCAGAGCTCCTCTAAGACCCCACAACCACATTGCAACCATTCTTTGGCCATTTTCCCCATCACTTGAGCTTAATTTTTGAGCTCAAAATTAGGGCAAAATTTGACCTTCCTCAAAACTCTCTCAAACCATAGATTGATTTGCTCTTGAGCTTCACCAGAGCAAAAGAGGAAGATATTCATCAAAATCCCCCTTTGTTGAGCCCTTTAACCTTTCCTTAGACCAAAGTTGTTCCACCCTTTGATCGAACTCATACTTGGAGCCTTCACCAAAGGAAATAAGCACATCCACAAGGTTCTTCAGACTCCACTAAAGCTTCCACAAGCACCCAATCAAGCTCTCACCTCTTGGGAAAAGGTATAGTTCACTAACCCTAATTTTGGTCTGGGTTTGGACCTTTGCGAAGAAAACTAGCAATTCATAGCAATGTAACCATATAGGTGTACTTGTCTTGAGTAGATGAACGTGTAGGAACAAACCCGAAGCAATTTGGTTGAGTCTAGGCTAAGATCTTAAGGTTTAAAGTTGGACGGTTCACGAGTTTTGGTTATCGGGGACGATGAAAAAGAGTCGTATAATCGAGCGTGAATTGGATGGACAGACAAGATCGAGTCAGACAAAGCCTTCGTGCGTGAACAGCGGGACACGTAGCTGTCGAGTCGGATGGCGACACCAAACCAAAAAATGACACGTGGTGCTTCAAAGAATAAGAGGATGATGTGGCACATGATTGGAATAAATAGAAAATTAAAGCTTTTCCTTAAATAAATAAATAATAGATCTTTAAAAATTCATAACTTTTCATAGAAAAATCATAAAAATAAAAGAAAAATACTCTCTTACTCAGTGAATAGAGGAGAATAATATGGACTAAAAATAAAAATTATTTCCTTATTCCTTGATTTTTAATGAATTAAATACCCTCTGTGGTATTTCAATTCTCCATGACTAAACATTGTTCACCCTTAGCTTGAACATTTGAGGGTTCATTTCCCATCACAGAGGCTATATATTCTGATTTTTTGATGGTCAAGGGACATTCCTATGCTTCTAGCGCTAATTTTCAAGCCAATGTGACCATTTTGTCTATTTTAATTATATAAATCAAAATATCACTTGGGAAATTATGGAAATAATTTTAGTAGGTTTCATGTGGTCAGAGAAGTCTAGGAAAATGAGATGCTTTGAATCATTTTGTGAATTTCTATGCTTAATTAAATGCATATACCTTATATTAATTTATGTAAATTATACACTCATCAAAAATTAAAAAAATCACTTTTCGACTATCTATAAAAATCATATTTATTCACTGTAAAAATATCAAAATTATTTGACTTAGTCTAAGTACTAAAATGAATTTTTAAGAAAGCCTTGCTTTTTGTATAAAAATAATTATATTAAATTAAATATGCTTAGAAAAATTATGGAAATTATTTTTCTGAGTTCCTTGTTATCAGGGGCATCTTATAAAAATAAAACCCATTTTTGTGAAAATATTTCATTTTTAAAATATATTTTGAATTAAAAATAATTAAAATATCAAAATTTTCAAAAATACAAAAAAATGGTTCAAAATGAGTGGCAATGTCCCCTGATCACTTAGATTTTATTAGGACATTTTTTCTAATTTTTTTAAGTTAAAAATAAATTTTAAAAGCTTAAAAATGAATTTTTCATGTTCTCCCACTAAAATAATTGTGATAAACAAATTAAAAATCACAAAAATATAAGATTTGATTCTTTGGGTTTTCAGAATTCAGAAAAGTTTATTAAAAATATAAAAATGATTTTTGCAATTAAATTATTTTTTTCTTCAATTTAATCATTGAAATTTATTAAAAATTAAATAAAAATAATTTGATTAAAAAAATCATGATATTTTGTCTAAGTGTTTCTTTGACCTTAGAAAACCTCTAATAATATTTTTCATAAATATAAATTTTATCTTCGATAATTAAATAAATTAACTTTTGAAAATCCTATTTTCTAAATTTAAATAATTTTCTAAATTAAATTAAAATTTTGAGAGGTCCACATGTTCTCCTCTAAACATTATAGTTACGTCATGGATATGACACTCTAAACCCTCAAAGTCGTTTGAGTTGTGTTTAAAAATTTATGAGGTGAAGTGCTCCAAGGGCAAAGTAGTAACTTTAAGAGTTTGGTGCCTTAATCAAAATTTAGAATTATCAAAGGGAAAAAGAGTAATTTTGTTCTTAATAAACATGTTTGGATGATTGAAATACAATGGGACTAAAAGGTTGAAACCCAATCACCACCCTTGCACAACATCAACAAAATCATAATCCTCCCAATTTTCATAACTCGAAAGTCAACTTAGTTCAAATGATTCTTAAGTAATGGGCTTAAGTCGGAAAGATGATTGTTTACTTTTCTTAAGCCCAAAATTGAAGATGATGTGACCATTTGATAAGAATGCACATTACTTGAAATCAAAATTTTGATAATCACCATTTCACCCATCATGTTTGATTAAGGCTTAGTAGTGACCTAGGCTGGATATTTAAACTCAATTGATCAAATTTAGAAGATAACATAGATGGTGATTAACATCTTTAAACACTATAAGTCTAACCTTAATTATGGGAACCACAATCTTAAATGACCTAAATTTTTCTTAGGGGCACCCGTCCACATAACTCTTAAGTGAAACATTAATTGACTAATCGAGTATCATATCCTTGAGATAATTAAATTACTAAGTTTCACTGAGCAACGGGGTAGTCACACTCTAAACTCAGATGGTTCATAAAATGATATAATAAGTTCAAAAATGAACTCAAAATAATCCAAGAGATCTCCAAAATAGTTCAGGGTCATACCCCGAGCACTTTAAAATCTTTTGGATATTTTGAAGGACAAATTGAACTTGTCATATTTTGTTCTAAAATTATCCAATAAGATATTCCATGATTCAATAAAATCATAGCATGGGGTTTGGTAGCTAAACCTTCATCAACTCAAGTAATTTAAGTTCCTTGCAATATTTTATACATGCCTTGCAAGTATTGACATTCCAGGTGGTGGAAAGTACGCTTTTACAATTTGTAGTACCATCTTTTCTTATATTTTCCCCACTATAATTCTATGCTTATAAAACTTGCATGTTAAACAATGATGTCACCCTGCATGAAAACCAAAACTGCTAGGATAGCCGTAAAACAAAATCCAAAACTAAAATCAACCAAGATAAAATTCACCACCACAACATTCAAAATATAAGATAACTCAAAATTTAATTACAAACATCACAAAACAACAATTGCAACTAAATTAAAATGTCTCTATTGGATGATCAAGAACCCCTCGGAGGAGATAACCTACAGTTGCTAACAAGGCTTCCCATGGTCTAAATGAAAGTACGAAACTCATTAAGTTGAGTTTAGTAAATTCATTTAGACTAAGTGAACCCAATAGAAAATGGTAGTACCAGAATGAGGGAACCGTAAGATTCTAACTAATTTTGCTCTAATCAACTTTAATATGCCTTATAATACTTAAATAACCATAACCATAGGGACATCTAATTTGACATCATGACTTGACACATTAGAGAACTTAAACTCATCATGGAGAGGAGCTTGAAGCTAACATCGTAAGCAACACAACCATCTTTAACAACAAGAGGATCTACAACAACACATCTTTCCTTAGAATTAAACAACAAGCCATAGAATTTCGAGGTTGTTTGCTTATGCAACATAAATTATCAACTCATCTTTAGGCCTTTGTATGACTCTGCTATATAATATAAGCCCTAACTCGTCTTAGGACTCCGAGGTTGTCATCCGTCACGACCCAAATCCTCACATCTATCAGGCTATTTGTGTGATCGTTTCATACAAATGTAAGCTCTAACTAATTAAATTGGCAGGATAAAACATTTAAATAATTCCTCCTCAAAATTGAAACCAAACAATAGGATATGCTGAGAAGTCACCAAGGTTCTCCTTTGGATCTATGACATCTCCTAGTTCTTCCTCATTCGGATTTTACAATAAATATTCTAAAATTGAGCCAATCCCATTTCACACCTCTTCGTCCGATCTTGTTGAAAAGTCCTATCCTTTTGACCTCTTTAAAGATAACATTTCCTAATTTTTATCGAGAGTTTTTTTAGGTGACTTCGATTATCTAAGATGTAATTAACTATACGGGCTTGCTCTTATAGGAAACTTTTCCAAACCTAAGTTAATATAAGCCCTATTTAATTCTTCATATTAAATAGGGGAATTTGTCGACAAATAAAATGGTATCGCAGACCAAACGGATGTCATATATTTCTTAATTCATTTGATCGAGACTCACCCTCAAGTCTTGTGTTTATCTTTCGGGGTGGATACAGGGTTTGAGGTATAGTGCTCTTTCATTTAAATTATGAAAAATATGAGGTCAGTTTGATTTCATATTTTTTTGAAAACTATATAGATATATATATATATGTGTGTGTGTGTGTGTGTGTAAATTAAGCGCTTTTCCGAAGCAGGCAACGGAATTTCGATTCTGGTGACCGACAGTTTCCAACAGACAACTCTACCACAACCAAAAATAGTGCCGACAGTGCCATAAGAGCAGGGAGATCAGTCGGCGTTCACCTGCTACGAGACGAAACAAAGCTGTCGGGCAGGGAAACAGAAGTGTACGGGGGAACTTTCTCTCGGCCAGTGCAACAGAAGCGATGTCGATCAATGAATGTGACGAGGCCAACGTGCGAAGTAGATGCGACGTGCGAAGCAGTCGGTGTCAAACATAGTGTGAGTCAATGACGACGGAGAAGATACAGAAGACGAAGCTAGAGAAATCACAGCAAGGAAATGAAAGAAAATTGATGCGAATCGCCGTAACAATTGCTAGGGTTTGCCAGGAGTTGATACCCTAGCAGAGTTGATAGCGAGAGAAGACGACGCCATCCCCATAATATATATATATATATATATATATATATATATATATATATATTGCATAAATTGCAAAAGATTGATATCTGAAACAGGACAGATAAAACAAAAAAACCAACATGACCAAGCATTGTAAGTTAACTAATGCACTTTATAAACAATTCAAACCTGGCTTGATTAATATATGTCCAAATTTGTTCAAATTAGTAATTGAAAAATCTTATTATTACTTTTTAAAAACTCGAAGACTAAATGAACGAGGCTCTGAGTATAGTTAAACTTGTTTATTCATGTTCACAAACAAACTTTTTATTTGTTTGACAAGTATCTTGTCAATGGCTTGATATTATGATCAATGATGGCTTGTATATTATTTAATTAATATTTTAGTTAAATGTGACTTATTTGATTAATTTGTTTAGTAGTAATATATTGTAATTTAATGTCAATATTATTCAGAAATAATTATCAAACAAAAACTTATTTTATTTACATATGTATTTATGATACCTTAATTATGTAGATAACATCATTAATAAAAGATCTATATATATATATATATATATTTGCTTAGTAATATGAATATATTTGAAGTATAAATTTAATATTAATAAAATTAAATTTCAAAGCATTAATAATTATTAAGATTAAGTAAAATTGAATGGAAATAAAAATTAAATATAACTTTGAAAAGTAAAAAAAAATTATAAAAATAACTAATAAATTTAATTATAATCCTATTCTATTTCATAACACAACATTCCTCTTTCTTCACTCTCATAATTTCGCTCCCTTTTGTTCCATAATTCCGAACAAATGGTGTTATTGCTAATGTTGCATTAGGCTTCGCTAATGCATGCCTATGGCTATGATATGGTTCCAACCCTATGACTGAGCAAATATTCATACATAATTCATAGTGGAAGGCATAATGAAATGAACTCTTTAATTTGGCACCCTCTGTATTTTTGCTACCTAAATAAGGTTTTTTATTTTTTAATTATAATCAATTAATCCATTCAATTAAAATCTATGTATTTCTAGTTATCAATTCCAGTTGAAATTAATTTGTTGAGGTATTTAAAGTTCATATTTATATACCTATGATGAATATATCTTTCTACTGTGTAGTACCAAATTCAATACTCCTATTTTGTGATCATTTCTCCAGCCGTTATAATTTCTATAGGCTGATTAGGGCTGCACATTATTTGATTTAAAAACTTAAAAAAATCAAATTGAAAATTAAGAAGTTCAAATCTGAGTTCCTTAAAGCTTTTCCTCTCTCTCTCTCTCTCTCTATCGAAATTGGCTGCATACTCATTGAAGAAGTTCTATTTTTGTCTTGTCTGCTGCTCAAAATTGAAGAAGTGGTGTGGCTTGTGAAGAATTGTTGAAGACCAAAGTTTGGACAAAGTGACTATGAAGAAGCATTTTTCTTCCCAAGTACCATTGCTGCTTCTTCTCGTTGGTTGCCTGCAATGTATTAATACAAAAGTTATACCTGCTTAGAAAGATTAATTATTTCTTATACATGCTTATCATTGCTAATCTTATTTGTCCTCCATGTTGATTTTATTCATGTGGAGAATAGGGAACGTCCAATATTTCCAAACTTCAAAATAAAAACGATTTAATTCCAATTCCACTTGTACATGCTTTAAGAGCATAAATCATAATTTTTATGCTATGCTTTTACATGTTTTTTTGGAGTTTGTTCAGATGGGCATTAAGTTGTTTTTTCCATTTTTGATAATTACTTTTGTAAGTTAAGGAAATTCTTTTTTTTTTTTTTGTCTTTTTCAGCCTTATTTGAGGATGGTTTGATCCATTGGAATTTGATAGGTCTTCATGACTACTTCAATTTATCCCAAATCAAACTGAAACAATCAAAACAAACTAGTGTTTGGATAAGTTTGATTGTGGTTTCTATTTGGTCAGTTAAGTTCGGTTTACTGGCCATCCAATACCAATCAGTTTAGCTAATTCATCAACAAAACTATCCAAACCAATCAAATGCACACCCTTAAGGCTAATTTATTCCATGAGGCTTATAAGTATATTTTTTAAGAGGAATGCGAATCAATATATTTCATGGAACTTTCAAGTGCATAATCCCTTCTATAGCTTCAAGACTAATCGTTGATTAGGTGTGCAACTTAAAAGTTTTTTTAGGAAATGCAATCTCCTTATCATTTAACTATGAGGCTTGTTTAAAGGTTAAACATTTCCCTTTCCTTCATCTGGCTTCTCTTTCTCCCACTGTTTTATTTTATTGATTGAGAGTGTGATTAGTTCCTTTTCGATCCCTTATAATGTGCACTAAATCTTAATCAACTGCTTGGCATGCATAGTCTCTAAGTCTTAGCTGCAAGTTTGTATTTAGTATTTACCAGCAAAATCTTATCATTGGGGTGTATTAGATCTGTTTTTATTTTTTTACTTTCACTGTTGGTAATCATCTTACATCAGCTAGGTAAAGTTGAAAGTTTCTGAGTTGAGAAGGAATAATTTGCAATGTGGAGTGCTCTCATGCAAGGCCCAAACAATGAAGGTATAAGAGATAATTGGGTTTAGTTTCACATTAGGTGTTTGTGAAATATGATTGCAACAAAATACTACTTGATTCACACTATGGGGTTGTTCGGTTCCTGAATTTGTGGTATAAAGCAAATCAAATGCAAGGATATCTAAAATTTTTGCACTTGGTATATGAAAGCGGAATGGAATGTAAAATTTTAATGAATTTGGAATTCACCCTGTAATTCAAAATTAGTGTATTTTGAATTCATTAGATTTAAGCAACTTCTAAATATATCGTAAATTGTAGCTGTCGTCGTTGTTGCCACGACCAATACCGCCATTGGTCCAAAGCTGCCTTCTGCGAGTCTCCAGTCGCTGCCAACAACCATCGCCAGCTATCTATGCACGCATTGCCGCCACCGCCACTGTTAAGCATATTTTACATTGATTTATTTTTCTTCAACTCAAACACACAAAAATGTAAATCCATGCATTTAGCATACATCAAACCAACTTAAAAGTTTTTCAAACACTACAATTCAACTACACTAAATTCTCTTTATACCACAATTCCTTGTTCAACAAACCAAACTAAAATCTTTATGACTGAAAATAAATTTGACAATTAGTATGTCAGAAACAAATTGACCCCAACAGTGTATCAACTACTAGCACATATTGCATAAATCTCGATTTCATATGTAAAATTTGACATCAAGAAATTATCTAAGCAAAAGCATCTTACATAGTATTCACATATCTGCACAAAAGGTCCATCTTTTCAACCATATCAATATATCTCATTTGGCAAATTAATTTCTCTCACATATTTCTCATTTTCCACTAAAATCATTTAGTTTTATTAATGGTTCCGAACTTCAACCTTCAAACACAAGTTATCGTTCGAACATCAATGGTCATATTAAATCGGTGGCTAATAAATGAGACCATAAGTGCTTTTTGTAACTATCATGGACTTGCTGGGAACAATGATCTTTTGGGCAAATTCCAGAGAGCAAAATTTTTATCTTGATCACAATGAGTTTCTAAAAAAGGATAATAATCTAAGGCCTTGCTTATTATAGTCTAATCTTCTCAAAATGATATTATGTAAAACTTCTCGACAGATAATCATGATGCTGCAACCGTCCATGTCAAGCAAATGGACTACCCTTCAAGTACTTTTGAGAACTTTACAGAACCCAAAAAGTCTAAGTGCTAATCAATTAAATACAAAAAACTCCCGAGTTTGCAGATAAAACCATAATATGCCACATAATATTGTGTGCAAATAAAAAACTGAAGAATTTGACTCCTTTTCTTTGACAAGATCGCCGTTTTTTTACTCGTTGAGGTATCATGCACATAATAAAGTCTCAAAATCCATAATTTTGTTACAACTATTTCACAAAAAAAGATTCAGCTATCGCAAATAGTAGTAGGAACTTACTCTACGAATTCTCCATACAACCCTTTTTTATGTATTTATATATCTAAAATATAAATTTTACTTTTACATTTATACAACTCAAAGCTTTAATATCACATCAAAAATATGATTATTTTAACTTTTAAAATGTGAAATATATCTTTCATGCATAGATAAAATTTCATATATATGTAAAAATTGAAGTATAGGCGTCAGATATGTAAATACATAGAAATATACTTACATGCCACAAGAATATAAGTAAATTTTCCTTTTTAAATTAACATCAAAAGTGAAATTTAATTTTTTCTGCATTTATTTTGGTATGATTTAAATACTAAAATGTTATATATATAAATATATGAGAATTTTGGAGTACCTATGTAAATCGTTTTTTCAAAAGAATAATATTGTGTGATTTTTTTCATACTAAAAATTAATTTTGAGACTATTTTGTATTTTTTTTAATTCGTTAAGAAAAATATTGACTAATAGCAAAGTTTTAATCAAACCAAATAATCTCAAAAGAATTAGTACATCGTAGCAGAGTTTGCTGCAATGAAAGTAAATACATTCTATTTAGCATAAAAAGTTTTGTTTTAAAAAAAAGAAAAAAAAATTAATTCAATGTATTCGATTCCATTGATTATTAAATAATTGTCACGCCCAAATCAAAATCGAGCCATCCTTCAATAAACACAACCTTATTAATTCAATGTATTCGATGCCATTGATTTTTCAATTTAAACCAGCCAATGCACACATCTAAGAATTCACAATGATGGTGCTTAACATTCATTAACCTTTTCATTATTTAATGGTAGAAATTATTTTTTTTATAGAATGATAAACTTGCTAAATTCAATATATTGAAGGCATCAAAAAATTAGGGTATGTCAATCCAGAGGTAGCTTTTGCGTAAAGTTGTGGTATATGGAAAGGAAGGAAACATTGTCTTGAGGTCCCTGCTAGGATGACTAGGGGAAGAAAATTAATTTTTAATTATTAAGTTCATGGTGCGGAATATTAGAGATATTGCTGATATCAATATCTCTAATAGATTCTTTAATATTTTTAAATCTCGCAAGTTATCTTTCTTTGGTATTTTTGAACCTATATTGGCTTCTCATAATAATGGGAAGTATATGAAGATTTTCAAGAAGTTTAATTCTTTTGCTAATCTTATAATAAGATTTGGTTTTTCAGGCTTGGTTATGTTAAAGTGGATGTTCTTATTAATCATAATCAATTTTTATGTTTAAAGGTTTATGTTGGTAATCTATCCTTTTTTGCTACCATTGTGTAAGAGGGATGCACAAGAACTAATGGGATTGATCTTTGGGATAATCTTGCTACTCTCAAATCCATTTGCAATGACGCATGAATTTTGGGGGGGGGGGGGGTGATTTTAATGCCATTCTTTCTGTTGCTGAGAAGAAAAAAAGTAACTATCCTAACCATAGGCTTATTACCTATTTTAATGATGCTTTATTGGAAGCTGATCTCTTTGATCTTGGTTATACGAGCAATCCTTTCACTTAGTATAGGGGAAATGTTTTTGAAAGGCTTGATAGTTTCTTGGTAATGGTCTTGGGATGATGACTTATCCTGTTTTTTCTGTGACTCATATGCCTGCCATTTACTCTGATCATGAACCCATCCTGATCATTGTTAGTATGAATAATAAACATAGGGTTTATCAATTTAGATTTTTAAACATGTGAACTTTGCATGATTTTTCTATAATATTTGTTAAAGATAATTTGTCTTATGAGGTTTTTGGTAACAAAGGCAAATGGTTATGGCCTTTACAAAATAATATGTCTAATAAGCTCAGAACTTGGAATCAGGATTGCTTTGAGACTATTCATTCTTTGGTTTTATTTACTAAAGATAATTTACAGAGTTTTGAAAAGGAGTATAGTGATGAAATTATTGATCATAACATCTTCTTAGCTGGTCAAGAGAGATTGGTTGCACCCATTAATATGGAAGATGATACAAACAAAAGGCTATGAGTCAACTTTTTACAAATAGTGAAAGATATACCTCCTTCTTTAATGTGTTTATCAAGAAATGAAGATTGAGTAACAACATAAGTAAGATTAAGAATGATAAGGGTTTGTTTCTTTGTTCCTATGATGCTATAGAAATTGATAGGGTTAATTATTTTTCTAAGCTTCTTAATAATGATAATAGTGAGCTTGCTAATACTGATGTGCATCTCTTTGTTGATAATTGTATATATCCTGAGAACATCGCTCTTGATTTCTTGATAAAGCTGAAATTAAAACTGCTTCAGACAACATTTATGGTAATAAATCTACAGGGTATGGTGGTTTTTCTATAGATTTTTATAAAGTATGATGGGATGTTATTAAAATTAATCTTATTGGGGCTGTTCAAGACTTCTTTAGAAGGATGGATCTATCAAAATATTTTAAAGCTTATAATCTTATTATTATTCCTAAAGATAAAGTGGGTATAGGTTGGGATGCTTATAGACCTATTAATCTTACCACTGCGGTTTCTAAAATAGTATCTAAAGTAGTGGTTAAAAGACTTCAATCTTTTATTGATAAACTGGTTTCTGAAAATCAATTTGCTTTTATTAGAGGAAGATTTATTATTGATAATGATCTTATTACTCAAGAACTATTGCTTGATTTTGACAAACAAGGAGAGGAGGTAATGTTATTTTTTAAACGGATATCAAAAAAGCCTATGATATTCTTTGATGGGAGTTCATTACGAAAGTTTTACATGCTAAAGGTTTTACTATAACTTCGTGCAATCTTATTAAAAGGATTTTGGAAAATAATTTTTACTCTATACTTATTAAAACAATAAGGTTGGCCTTTTCAATTCTACCAGAGGTATAAAGTACGGTCATCCCCTTTCTCCTTTTATTTTCATTTTGGCTTTTGAGTATCTTTCTAGATAACTTAATAAGCACTTTTTAGAGGTATCATTTTATGTTGTACAATGATAAAGGGATTTTTTTTGTATCAATCATTTAGCATATGCATACACCATTTTTATTTTCACTAATGCTAATAAAAGTGCCATCAAAAGATTATGAAAGGGTTTGGAGCATTTTCAGAATGCTTCAAAGCTTGTGTTCAATCCAAGCAAATGTAATCTATACTATTCAAAAGGGGTTTCTACTCTAAAGAAGAATTGGATTCAATATTTCATTGGTTATGCCTTTATTTGGGTTTCAATTTAGATAAAAGTAAAATGAAAGTGCACCTTTTTGATACTATTATTGATAAAATCTGAAAGAGGATTATTTCTTTGGAAAATCTTCTTCTTTCATATGGTAGCAATGTGACTTTACATAAAAGTACTCTTACTTCTATTCCTCTAATTACTATATGTTTCATGAAGATGTATTTACGTATTTGTAAGAAGTTGGAAGGTACCTTTAACAAGCTCTTATGGACTGGTAAATATAAAAAACCCAATGGAAGAAGTGGAAAAAAAAGGGCAAACCCCCGAAAAAAAGGGGGCCTTAGTTTAAAACCCCTAAGGAAAACAAGAAAAACAAATAAAAGAAAGTAAGGAAGAAACTTTGAAATGGCAACTCCCCTTGGGCCAAAAAGAAGAAAAAAAAATATTGTGGGAATGATCATGCTTAGGCTATGACTAGTAAATCTATGGATTCTTTTATTTGGAAAGGAATGATTAATGTTGATAAATGCACTGAAAATTTTCTTTGCTGGGATATTGCTACAAGTCTTTACAGTTTTTGGTATGATAATTGGCTTGGGAAAGGTCCTTTAGCTGATTTTTAGGGGGGCTCTTTTAATATTAATCTGCTAGTGAAGGATGTTTGAACTGGGAATGAGTGGAACTTAACCCAGCTTGATGCTATGGTGAGTAGGGAGGATGTTGTGCAAATTGTTAAAATTTCTATAACTATGTGCTAGAAAAATGTTAAAATCAAAGGTAGTTCAGGTAAATTAGTTTTTGACATTTTTTCTAATTCTCTCATCTATTCAAATGTTATGGATATTTAATGGGCTTGTAAGGCCTACTCATTCTTTTTTTTTAGAGACTGTTACATAAAATTGTGCCTACAGTTGACATTTTAAAATTTAAGGGTCTTCGGTTTCCTTCTATCCGTTATCTGTGTAAGAATCATGAAGAGAACATGGAGCAATTGTTTGGAACCTTTCCCCTAACGACTAACCTTGGGAAAAGAGTTTTTCCTTGGTTGAATATTAATGAAAATACACTGAACTGCAATTTTAGTTTTGGATTGACTACTGAATAGAAGAAGAATGGTAGTATCCTTTTTTGCTTCTATCCCTATAGTTGTCTTTTGGTATATCTAATGCAAGCATGATGATAATGTTTTTTCTAAAAATAATTGTTTCTTCTTCATTAAAGGTTTTGTTTATAAAATGTTGAAATTTGTTAAGTTTAATTACTCTATTAATACAAGTTTATAGAATATATTAAGTTAGTTTCATATTGCTTACATAAGGAAAAGCTAAATCTGTTATTCAATTGATTCTGTGGAAAGCTCCTGATAAGTTTCTCTGAAAATTAATACTGATGGTAGTTGGTACCCGATAGCTGCTGGTATAGGTGGTATGTGTAGAGATTTTACTGGACAATGTAATTCTTGGTTCTCTGCTCCCGTAGTTGACTCTAACACAATTATTGCTGAAGCTAAAGTAGTGATTACAGGGTTGAAGTTGGTGGTAAGGTGTAGTTGGAACAATATTTATATTGAAATGGACTCTATTAATTTGTGGAACTACTGTTGCAGGAAGAAAGATTATCCTTGAAATTTTATTATCCAATTGAAGAGAATATTTACTCTAATGAATTTTGTTCAAGTACATTGACACTTTATTCATCTTGAAGATAATAAATGTGTGGATTGGGTAGCTAAAATTGCTTGAAGTCTCAAGATGCTATTTTTTCAAATATGATTCCTCTGGATCTTGCTCCTCTGATTAAATGGGATAATCTTAATATCCCCTTTATTCATGTTGCTTGTTAATTTTTTATGTGGGCTGTAATTGGCCAAGGGTTCCTAGGTTTTTCACTTGTTTGTGTGAGTTGTATGAGTTTTTGTGGGTTTAGAGGAATAATTGGCGACCTCCTTTAAATTTATTTTGATGGAATAAAAATAAGAGCCGAATAATGCTCTTTAATAAAAAGTACTCTTGGATTGGATATGATTTGACATTTGAAAACTAAGTGTGTTGTTAAAATTGACATGCACTTAAGCTAGCCGCACTTCAAAACATTAGCTTCATATTGAATAATCAATATTTTTTAATTTTTGCGTTAAAGTATGTTTTTATGCGAATTATAGTCCGACTGAGACGGAGCTACAAGAGATTATTTCTTATCATACAAAAGAACATACGGCACTTATGCTTTAAGGGGCTTCTACATACATACCACATAATTCTTATATATTTATATATCTAACAATTACAATTTGATATTTATAATAATTGTACTCAAAATTTTAATATCACACGGAAAATATCACCATTAATAATTTTCTTCAAAGTGAAATACAAATTTTCATATATAAATTGTTAATATTAAAAATGTTATAAACAAAAAGATTAAAGTTTAGATGTTAGATATGTAAATGCCAAAGTTTTGTGGCATGTATGCATATTTTTATTTTTTATGTTCTTGTAAATAGTGGGTCCCGGGCTGAAGAGACGGTGGCCTATGTATATTAAAAAAGGTTAAATCAGGGTCAATGGAGGCTGTTGTATCGTAGTCAAAACATTCAACGCTATTTGCTTCTGCCGACATCGATTCAATTTTAAGTCGCCATTTTAATGATTTTTATTTCTTCTGCCATCTTTTTGTTTGGTCTCGTTTTTTAGAATGCACTGATTGACTTTTCCGTGTTCTTACTCAACGTCAATGTTTTGTCGCCATTTGGGAAAGATTTGGAAAAGGATAAAGATTTCCAAAATTTGATATATTTATAGTTTAGTTAGGCATCTTGATTGGTTGCATTCCAATAAGCCTAAGATTATTTGATTTTAACATCATCAAGTCACACAAACACTGAAAAAACAGTTTATGATTGAGAGGTTCATTTTGAGTCTGATCGAGTGTTTTAAAATTAAGCTATATTTATAGATAATGCAACTCTTAAAAATCTAAAAATTGACCCATAATCACTTCAAGAGAAGGGAGTTGAACCAGAGATTTGAAAAGCTCAAATGAATTGAGGATCCTTGAGCCTTTCTTAACCATCATTATAATATGCTTACTTGGTCATCACAACTAAATAATTAACATTCAACCACCTCTTTTAGAGGACTATCACTCAACCAACATCTTAAAACCGTCTCCACCTGACGATCACTGTAAGAGCACATCCACCCAACCATTATCATTAGACTATGGTCTCCCTTCCACTGCAACTTCACCAACTTCTTATTCACCATACTTGATTATGACGTCTGACCACAATCATCTGCTAGACCATCATAACTTAACTATGGCCACTTGATTATTATTTTGAACTACAACTGTTCAATAATTATCATCTAATTATGATCGTCCGCCTGCAATCATTAGACTTTTAACTTTACTCTATAGTCATTCAACTATTATCACCTAATTTTAATTACACAACCATTATTGCTCAATTACTATCACCTAACCATGTTTCCTCAACTTTAATTATATGTCTATTATTCATCTATTCTAGTCTTCAGATAACCATCATTCATTTATAATTATCAACCTATATTTCCTTTCTATAATTTTCAATATATGTTGTCTGATTATGATAGTTGAACCACTACAACCAACTAGTTAGCTCGACTGCCATTGCTTGTATATTATCACCACATATTTGTCACTTGATCACTATCACACAACCATAATCACTAAATTATGACAGCTTAGTTATTGTTGCTCATCTACAATAACCTAACCACCATTATCCACCTATGATCATTGTTGACCTCATTTTTGGTCAACCAACTTTCCAATGACTGAAACCTGGTTAGACTTCACCCGAGCTGAATCTTAACTAAACCCTAGAATTATTGATTTCTCTTTAAATATTATTTTAATGCTCAAAATCTCATTTTAAAGGTTTCATGAAATTTATTTAAACTATTGATGATCAAGCAAACCATTCTGATGATTAGTTGAAATTATTTTTTATGTCAAGCTATGCACTTAGGTTTTCCTATGCATGAAAATGATCTTATAGAAAAATATTATAAGGAGTCATTATTTTTTAAAATAAACTTCATCATTGTGTCCATACCATCAAAATATTTTAGATGAGTCCTTTGGTAGTTAATTTTGACCCCATTTTGAGCAAATGATAATCAGGAAAGAGAAAAAGATAATTAGGAGAGATAAAATAATAATTTGACCAAAAATCTTTTAAAGAGACTTCAAATTGACTCCAATATTGAACAAAAATTACTTTAAACTTCAAAAATGTCAATTATGTCCAATAAATTGTTTTAGTTAAAATTGACCACTTTTATCTCCTAGGGCGAGGGCCACATTGGCTAGTCATATCTTTTTGTAGATTTTGAATAAGCCAAAGAAAATCATACCATTAAGCTCATTGCATTTTCTCTATCTTTTTTATCAAAGTCAATTTTTTTATCAATACCAACTCCCCAACCATCATAATCACCTAGTTAACAAACCTTAAACATCAAATGGCCATAACTTTGGCTACACAAATATGTTTTTGAAACTATTCAGACCATTGGATTCCTTGTTTCATCCTCCTTAAAATAGTATATAATTTTGAATTTTTTTAATCATCCTTGACAATTTTACAGAAAAAGTCTTTATTTTGTACTCATTTATAAAAATGCCCTTGGCTTAAGTAATTAATTATTTATTTTATCCCTACATGACTTTTAGAAACTCATAATACTCATATCCAATTGGTCCAAATGTCATGAATTGAAATCCTCCCACTTCAAATATTGTCCTATTATTTAAAATAAAAACCTCTTTTTTAATCTAATCCGCCCATTTTCCTCCACTACCTTGAAAGATGACACACCTTAAAATGTGCTATATATATATATATATTGTATGCTCATTTTTAAGAATATTGTACTTTAATGGAAGACATTTTTGTGTGTTTTTAATTTCAGGTACAAGAGATAGAGTTTAAGAGCAAAATGAGCAAAAATGGAGCAAAAATTGGGTCAAATGGGGCAAAGGCACCTAGGCGCTAGGATCTGGAGCCTAGGTGCCAGGTAGTTAAAATAGCTTTAAGAAGGTTGGC
>NEWO01000782.1:86429-107767 GCA_003013225.1 Phalaenopsis aphrodite | reverse complement strand
TATTGACTACGGCAAGGAGTGAAACAAGTGGAGGTCTAGGACATCCTTGTCTTATTTATGCACTTTGCCAACTTTCTAGAGTGGAAGCTGGAGGTAATGAGGAATGGTTTTACGCTATGAAACCCATTAGTAAAGCTAATTTGAAAACTTATGAATCCCATGAAAAATGGAGAACTGGAAGTAGGAGTCAAGAACCTTCTACTTGTAGAGATGTCCCCTCTACAAGTTATGACCTTCCACCTTCTAGTTCCCCTACTCTGACTGATTTGATGAATGAGTTGACCTTGCAGCGAAAGAGTATAGAATTAATAAATGAAAGGATTGGAGGTTTAGAACGTCGACATGATTATGATAGTGAGTACCGTAAGAGACATTCAAATTTTGAGATAGCTTATTACGAAGCTTAGGCCCGACACTACAGAGGTGAGCCTGATGTTACTTTCTCTGAGTGCTCTTGATATTCACCTGCTGATCAAGGAGATGAAGACATAGTTTGGGATTTTGATATCTGAATGTAATTTATGTACTTGTACTTTTATTTTTGTAATCTTTTGTAATAGAAATGGAATTTTTTGTGTATTTGTACTTTCATTTTTATTGCTATGTTGTACTTGGATAATTTTTATTCTTTGTTATGAAGTTAGTGTGGTAGTTAAAATTTGCATGTGTAGTATAATGGATGTTGATTAGTACTTTGTGAATTGTATTGTAATGTGATTTTTATTTTGTATTTTAATTGTAATTGTTTTGTTTAGTATTGTGGTTGTGTTAGTGAATTATTGTGTTTGTTTAATATTTTAATTTTGCACTTATTTCAAAATTTCATTACCCACCAATTTCTCTAATGATTTATATATGCAGAAAGCTCCTAATGTTACAGACCAGGTGAAGTAGATATTTTGAGAAGGACTGCAAAAATTTCAGAATGATGAAAATGCCTAAAATACTGAGGTATGATTTATATTTAAAGTTTTTCTTCCCACATGTATTATTTTATATTGAAAAATTTAAGTTTGGGGGAGGGAAGAAAAAGATTAACTTTTAGATGTCCTCTATTTCAATATTTTCAAAAATTATTAATATGATTTTATGTAGTGAATTTAATTCAAATAAGTATATTTTGTAGTTATTTAAATATTGTGGTAGATTTAAAGAAATAATTTTGTTATGAAAATTGATTTTGTAACTTAAGATATTTAATATAAGAGAATAAGACTATAGTTAACTATTTAAAGTAAAGGAAACTATATTTTAAAGTATTAAGAATCTAGAAATTCATTTGAGAAGAAAATATTAGGACTCAATGATGTAAAGGCTATGAAATATTTATAAGGTAAAGGAATGCTTTGAGTTTCAAATTTAAGGAAAGAAAGGTGATGTTCAAAATCATTAAAGGCTATCCAGATATAGTAATCCTCACCTAAAAAAGGAAAAAGAAAGGATTCACAACAATCCCTGAAAGGAAAAGAAAAATATATAGGATTGAAAGCAATCCAAATGAAAAAGAGAAAAGAAAGAAAAAGAAATATGAAAGCGAGGAGAAGCTTAAGGAGATGTCTAATAAAAAATTGGCTTCACTGGACCTACCTAAAGGGAAAACTTAAATATATTCCTGAACTTATATCTATGAAATAGATCTTTTATTAGTAGTGTTCTCATGAAATTCCTATCCTTTGAATATTCTAAGTGACTTAATATTTTAACATATAGTCATTCTTGAAATGAATAGAAGACTAGATATCTTAAACTTGATGACTAGATAATCTTGTAGCTATAGAGTTAATTTAATTACTTGAATTTTTTCTGAAAATCTCACTATGGTATTTATCTAAATCAAGCTTATAGTATTTCTGAATTAAAACTTTACTACAATAGATCATAACTTTTACATAGTACTAAAATTACTTGAGTACAAGTAATAGTTAAGTTTGGGGGATTTTGACCAAAGGAAATTATGTTGAGATTTTCATACCTATTTTACACTATTTTTGATGAAATTACACTTTAAAGAAATGTATTTTTGATGTTTTGTTGCAGGAATGGTGAATTAGAGTCATTGGAGCAAAAAGATGCAAAAAGGAGCAAATTTGGAGCGAAAATGACCAAAATGTGAAGATTTAAACTAGGGCGCCGACGATGGACTTTTCCCGAGACTCTAGAGTTAATTCACTTAGAAGGCCCACTGACGGTGCCCTTAAGGCCGCCAACGGCGAGCTCGACGGTTATGTCCAACAATGCATTAGATGAGGACGAATTTTGGAGGGGTGCTTAAGAAACTCTTAGGAAAACTCATCCACAACTTTAAAAGAAGATTTTGGCCAAAAATAGAAGAGGTCATGGATGATAGAAAGGTCCTAAAGGTGAGAGAGGTTTCATTAGTGTATAAAGAATTTACTAGAGTGTCTAAATTGTGAGGAATTCTTCGAGAGATTGTAAGAGTGGATGGAAAGTGAGAGATTTCTTCCTCCTGACCGCTTCGAAGAGGAATTCTGTCTGCTGTAAAGAAAGGAAGAAATTCAGAGGAACTTCGAGGAGTTTGCTTGGAGAGAAATTAGAGATAAGTTTATTTATTTGTTGTATTTGTATGACTTTGCATTTATATATGAATTTCGAGTATTGTTGTCTTTTCCCCATAAGATCTGAGTAGTTATCTCTATCTTTCTTCTTGTCTTGAGATTTGTGAAATGGAGATTTGAATATGTGGAGCCATGAAAATGTTAAAGAAATTGTGATTATCTTTTCACTTCGATCTTAATTTAGTTTCAATCTGGCCAATTGATTTGTTAAAATATGTTGAGTTTTACAACTAAAGTGAAGATTACATCCAAGATTCAGGGAAATAAAATTATCGGGCGTAGAATTTGAGATTTTAGAGTGACAGACTAAAATTCTCAATTTGGTCCTATCGTTTGGGTACTGAAGTGTAGATGTTAGCCCTCAGGCGAGGGGAACGTGGAAGCTCCAAAGTGAGAGCCGGTATCCTCCCAGCCTAGCCGCAGATTCAGTTAACAAGCATATGATTAGTCAATGTTCTTTACGCGTGGACCAAAGGGTAAAGAATAGGTATGCTCATATCTATCACAATACAAATTGAACTGATTCCATTCACTATAATTTCTTGAAAAGGAGAAGGACGCTTTTTTATATATTGAATATCACATTAGAACCTTCATTAGTATAATTAGTTATTTAAGAGTTATTAAATTTACATATTTATTTCAATTGTCTATTAGTGACAGATAAGCAAATTGAATTCCATTGTTGCAATTAAGTATTGCTTTTTCTAAAATCTTAGTTCGTAGTTCTAATATTACTTCTTGTGGGATTGATATCTAGGACTCCATTATAGACCTATATTACTTGAGCAACACGTATACTTGCGTTGATAAGTGTGAATTTACAATTATTAAATATTTTATACATCCATCTTTATCGAATCTACAACTGTTATTAAGTTTTTGGTGCAGTTGCTGAGGAATTAAATCTTTTAGCAGCAGTGTTAATACTTATATTTTTAAAAATATATAAAGTCACGGTCACTATACAACTAACTTTCTTTGTTGTAAATATTTGCATGTCAATACACAAATTAAAAATTGAGTCTCAATGTCGAAGCAACAAAAATCAAGTCTTTCTACCTCTTCATTCGGATTTTCATTAGGTTTTTTGCATCCACCTATTATGTCAGTGTAGCTGGTGATCATGGAGAGGGTCGACTGGCCTCCCCTCTTTTTTATGGGAAATGAAACCCAAATAAGATAGTTGGGAAGTTCCTTGGATCGAAGGATGCTTGGGAGAATCCTTAGCATCAAATTTAAGGATGCTTGATGTGACTCCTCTTGGTCGAACCCTTAAAGCCCCTAAATTCATCAAAGAAGCCTTTCGCTCAATTTTAATCAATTCAACAGTGACTTTTTTCTGAAGAACAATTGTTATTTCAGAGATGGAGTGAATTAATTTCAAACGTGGGACTGTCTTGCCTTTCTGATTATCATTCACTTTTTCCTCAGCCTCTTCCCTCCTTGATGAGTAAGTGTTGCCTTTCTTCTTTCTTGGTTCCTTCCTTGACATCCGTGCACCCTTTTCAAGCTACCTTTTCTCCTCCACCTCATCAAAAGTAGCTCACAGTGCCAGAGTCATTGCACCAAACTAGGTAGGTTTCAATACCTGGTTAATTGTTATTGAGTCAATATACTAGATTACTAACATTTATTCACCCATAACAGTCAAGGAAAGCCCTTGGACCCAGAACAACACTTCCTTTCTCTTTATTTAATGTCCTTAGGTTAGCCTAGTTTTCATTTCCCAGTTCTTACATACTCCTTGGAGGAATCCAAACTTTTAATCTTTGACCTTATTTTTTAGATCAATCAAGTGAAATTTTTTAGTCAAGCCAAACATAACATATCATTTGACTCGACCATGAAGAACACAAATGGAAACATTGCTCCCAAAACCATGGTATCTCCATCAATCTCAAGTAAATGAAGAATGTAATCACTACTATGATTGTGTTTGGTTTTATCTGTGTAGGGATGAATCCATAGTGATTGAGTATCGACTGTATTTTCAAGCAGAATGACTGCCAAAGTTCTCATCAAAACTGATCCTGGTAAAAAAATTGATTATCCTTGGAGTAATCGGTTGCCCTCACTTCTGGCTCCACTTTCTTGAGTACTACCTTATTGTTGTACACAAATATCTTCAAGGAGACTCACATTAAACAATGTCAGTGTATATCTTTCAGTCACTCACACCAAGCTAAACCTTTATAGAAAATATTTGGAGGTCATGGAAACATTAGATGGAAATAGACCAAAGGAAAAGACAAGATACGACTGAAGTGAAGGAAAAGTGAAAATGAGAAAGTGTAAGCCCATTTTACCTTTAACCCTATATATTGGGTTTCTAAGGAACTCAAAAACCCTTAAATTCGTAACTTATCTTAAAAAATTCACGACAAATTGGTGTGAAAATTAAGATAACGAAATGATCTAAAAATCTAAAAATTTGCAAAAAAAAAATATTTATCTATGATAAAAATTATTTTATAAACATGCCTTTGACCCTCTTGTGAAACATTAGACCTCGACTCACAAGGCTTTAGTACAACACACACCTCCTAAACTTAAATTTTTTTTACACTCACTTCCTTTGCTTGGATCCGAGAGATCAGATTGGTCACCTGAACTTTTGCCAACTCTACACAAAGTCTTGTCACCTTTTTCTAAGAGTCACAATGTCAAAATAAAGGATTGCAAGCTCCTCCTTCAAGTTTGATATGTCTATCTTCCCCTGAAGGCCAGCCTCCCAGGTGAAGGTGTCCACTATTTCATCCATACGGAAAGCAGGTGTCTCTGGTGAACCCCAACAACCATCGGTCTCCATCTTAACAACCTCATGGCCCAATAGACAATGGTCATATTTGCCTCACGCCATGGTTAGATCTGAAGGCCCCAGAGCTACCTTTGAAGTAGAGGGTTGACCGACTTCTATTACCAAAGAGTCATTGATGTGCATGATCTCCTCTACAAGAATAATCAAATATTATACATGAAAAAAGGAATAAATTAACCATATAAGAGAAATAGATTTATTTGTACTAATTATTCACTCAATCATAGACATGCGAAAGCTCTCACCATCAAGTAATTGGGCAACCACTTGATTGGCCTCAACAATTGTGAAAAAGAGAAGTGCACTTCCACTTGGTTTGTTTTGGGTCTCAACAACCAACTATATGGGTTGTTGAGTTGGCCGCTGATAGATCGAATCTGGAGTAAAAATAGTTTCACCATTGTCGTGGACGTTAGTCGTACTCCCCATCTCATAGAGTGGCAATGAGCCAAACAACTTGGTCGTCTCTTCTGCCTTTTTTTTTATACTACCTACTTAACCAGCTTCATTCCTTCTGATCGACTCCCTTCTTTTGGCCTCTTTGATTCAACTGGCCATCCTTTGCTCTCTGAATTTTTCCATGTTTATCGACCCTCATCCACGAGTTTCTTCTTTATCATTGACCAACTATTCTCAGGTTTCTTCTTCTTCTCTCCTACAACATGACAGTTTTTCAGTTGAACACCTAATTGCCTTCAACATGTCCTTCTCATTCATGGGTTTTTGCCATTCATTGTCTTACTTTTCTCTTAAAAACTGACTAACGGACTGGAAATTCAGAAATGGTGGTGAAAAAGTACAAATCATACCCTATTTATAGGGAACACGAGCATCAAAATCTTGGAAGTTTTAATATTTAAATTTTAAATTATAGAATTAAAAAGTCAACGTTTTCCTTTAATTCTGCTATTCTCATTACAGTTATCTCTTTCATGAAGAAAGAGAATCGGAGACTTAAATATGTATATAAAAAAAATGATGCGCAAATCTCGAGAAAATTCAATAGATCTCGCTAAATGGACACCAAATGACTACATCAGGATGGTCAACTAGCACAACGTCAGGCATCGATTCCTTCGGTTGGAACAATGGGTTCACCGAACAAAAGAACATGTGGGGGTGGGGGTGACCTAATTAGAGGGACAATCTTCCCTTAACTTATTTTGGGATTCTTCACAAAATTTGCCAAAGGGCACCTCATTGAATATATTTCCAATCTTTTGAGAAGGCCTCTTGTCCAAGGAGGGCTACTCATCAGATTACGGTGATATACCCTCTGTCTGGCGGTCCAAGTTCACCCAAACGATAAGAGGGTCTATATCGAGGATTCTCATGAGGAGGTTGACCGAAGACCTTCCAACTGGCTGAACAATTATCAGGCCACCAAATTATAATAGAAACGGACCATTAATTGCCGCTCTTCAAGTAATTATGAATATGAAATGGTGTCAACTCCAGCTTTAAGTTCTAAAGGGTGTCGACTTCGGTTACAAATATGAAAATGTGTAATAATGACTTTTAATGTCCCTATTAAAACAAGCAAAAACATGTAACTTTACTAGATACTTCTATGATCTATAAATAGGAGGTTATTTCTTCATGAAAGGAATACCGAATATACCCTTTCATAACTTGTGTTATTGTACATTTTATTTTTCTCTCTTTGTACCTTCAGTACGTCCAATGCTCTATACCATGGGTGTGATACATGGGACATTTTTACATTCAACAAATAGAAAACCAAAAGAAAAGGGCAAACTTGTTAGAACCAATTCAAGCTAGCTCCAAACTGGTCTCGAACATGATTAAAAGCTGAGTAAAGTTTGAATGTATTTTAATCTAGTTTGAATGTAGTTTTAACAAATTTTATTAACCAAGTTTGAAACCCTTATTATAAGTATGCACCTTTTTGTTTTTCAAACCTAGAGTTTTCATTCAATTTCATTCTTGCTATGACATGTCAGTGCCAATAATGAAAACATTTTAAATTAAATAACTAGAATTATAGAATCATAAATATTGAACAAAAGATAATTCAAATGTAGAGATAGTCATCGTGAGGCTTTACTACTAACCGATCACACAAGCTCTAAAATCTTCGGAGAGATGAGATGCTCGGATAAGAGGCCTTTAGGCATTGCTACTTTACGAAGTTCAAGTGTGACTTCTATTTGAGGGGGGTTATGACTTATATTTTTATGATTTATTATAGAATCATAAAAAGCAAAATATCAGAGACATCTTAAATGTATTGAGGTGCATATAAAATAAAACTTCTCATAAGTAAATGCCACATAATAATAGATCCAAAGTACTTAGTAAGCATATTTTTCCTCGAACTGTTCCCCAAAACTACATTACTATCTCCATATCATCAACAGATATATCTTCGTATCCGCCAAAACTTAAACATCCATCAGCAAAGTCAGCTCCATTACTGCTCTCTCCCCTCTCACAAACCGGCGGCGACTCAGCAATCAACTTCGCATCAAAATCCATGCCAGATTTCGACGCCACCCCTTGCACGGACCTCGGCGACATGCTCACCCATCTCATATTCACAGCTCGTTCCGGAAAGTTCAGTCCTTTCGAAGAAGAAGGGCCGCGCAGAAGAAAGAAGGCGGTGTCGTGAGCCATCGCTGCCGCCTCCGGTGATCTATAAGTGCCAAGCCAAAGCCGGTCTCTTGTGCCCGGGACGCGGATCTCCGATACCCATTTGCCCTGTTTCCGGCACCGGACGCCTTTGTAATTCCGGTCATCACCGGCGATGTTACCGTTAGAGCTGCTCATATTTTTCTTACCGTTGAGAATTTATGTGATGATTTGGTTTGCAGATAATATATATAGGGAGGGTTTGAATGAGGAGTTGACAATGGTATAAAGTCAAGGATAACAATGGTCAGCGCTTGGGGGTTGTGTGGGAACGTACGATGCGGATAATTAAAGGGACTTTTAGAGTTTAAATGAACATAGATTTGTCACGTGGTCAAATTTAAGTAAAATGGTCAAAAATGTAGTTGGCTGACGGTGATTTGGTCCGCTCAGATGGTCTTATCAGATTCAAATTTGATTTCTCATTTTGGCGTAATTCTTCTTGATGTAAATCGTTGTATATATATATATATATATATATATATATATATATATATATATATATATATATATATATATATATATATATNTATATATATATATATATATATATATATATATATATATATATATATATATATATATATATATATATATATATAATCTTGGACCACTTACATACATTGCAATTAATTCTTGCATAATTATATATTTGATAATTAGACTTTGTTTATATTTGTCCAATTCAAATATTTGACGTCATATTAATATACAACTATTTGATGAATGTGACCACGAATCAAAGAGGTCCAACTATCGCGAGAAAGATGACGTGCAGGTACGAGCCACCAAGACAAAATCAAGGGTCTACTTTAGACCACCCGGCTCATGCTAGCAAGGTGATAACCAACCCTCACATCAAACAATAATCAAAAACCCATTCAAAGGGTACCCCGACAATTTTTTTTGCACAACTAATTTGATGAGATTTAACACACGGACCAGACGTCCGTAACAATTGCTCGAATATCTGACCGGTGGTTCGCATTATTCAACGGTCCCCAAGCGACGGTCTCCCAGGCTATACACCCAGTTGGAAGCATTTTCATGCTCTCGGCATTAATAATGTTTATTAGTGAAAATATTGCCCATTGTCCCGATTTGACTAGGTGTACATATGTAATTTTGGGGTTCCATTTTCTATAAATTGGAGGCTCATTAAAAGAGAAAAGGTTGGACAATTTTACTATTCATTACAATGCTCACTCAGCATTTCTCTTCTCTATAATGCTCTATTTGTTGGGTGTCTCTCTCGGACAATTTCACATTCAACATCCTAAAAGGTGCGATGAGCATAGTCATGTCGGCAATAAAAAAAGGAGCACAACAACAAGAAGAAAACAACTTGAGAGATATAGCGAACATGAGATGAACCAGAGAGGTCATGGACGAGTTCGTGCAATGAGAGATGCATAAGACAAGAAACTTTATAACGACGTAGATTGTGGAGGTCCTTAGAGCTTCAAAGAGGAGAACATGCTTCTGGAGTGTAGAACCATCCTCGAGAAGCAGCGTAGACGTACAGCGACGATAGCTGAACTATGGCCCAAACAAAGCTGAAAACTCGCAATAAAAAGATAGTGTTGGATCTGTACTTACGGAGAGACAACGTTTTATGCGTTATGAGGCATAGTGTCAATCAAAGAACGCATTATCCCTCCAGATCTATGAAGTCGAGCCCACTAAGAATTTTAAATGGACCTCTGACTTGATATGGCACAAGCCACCTTGACCCAAGGCCTAAGAGTTGAGAGGTTTTGGTTTGGCCTCGGTTTGGTAGAACACCAAAGCTTGGTTGAATTGTTGGAGATGGCCAACAAGTTCATTAAAGTTGAGGAAAATGGCATAAAACCAAAAACCACAAAATTGTTGTTGTTTTTTTTTTCGTTTTAAATTTAAAGTCGCCAGCATGTCTAATCGTTGTCTTAGGATTTTCTTTTTCAATGAGCCCTCTTAATTAAACTATAATAAAAATTCAGAGAAGAGGAGAGAATAAAAAATGGGGAAATAAGGAGAAAATTAGGCAAACAAAATTTTCTAAAAAAAATCTTGGAGAGCTTATGTGAGTTAAACCTAATGTTATAAGTCAAGAGTGTACGTCCAAACAGGACCAGATACCGAATATCTATGAATGAAAAACCTTATAAGCTACTCAGGTAACCAAAGAAATAAAAAATAACTGCTAAGTAGTAGTGAAGCCTTAATGATTTAAATTCAAGAAAGACCACAATTCATAATTTGGTGAGTCCTTAGAGGTTTTAATGATGATTTTCTTGAACAAAGCATAATAAGTTTAGTTGTTCTTCAAAATATCTAAAAAGATTGTAAAAGTGTTTATGGGATACCCTATACAACCTTTAACGTCTTCTGAATCATTTTTGAGTTCATTTGAACTTATTATGTAACTTGTTATGTTGTTGAATAGAACACTCCGAAGTTTATTAGGTTTAAGTCGTGTTCAGTTCTATTCCTCAATTAACCCATGAGAGAAGGGCTAGGCTAGTTTGAGCTTGTAGTGTTTGATAGGACTTAAAACTAACCCTAAAGTATCTTTAGATTAAACATAGCTCACTACAAAGCTCTTAAGTCATTAAGGGTGGATGTGTAATTTTAGAAAAGATCATATTGAGAACATTTAATTCATATTAAAAGATCAACTTATAGCTCAACCATTGGCTTGAGACTCTAGGTTTGTAAGTTATTGACCTCGTCACTTATGTCCCAACATTTAGATCATTCAAATTCGTTTCTTCTTCCAATGTTTAACAATTTGGATAATTACAGTTATACCCTTCTTTTCTTAGCGTGAATGTGAATTAGTTTCTACCTCTTACCTACATGTTCCAATCACCTTAGAATGTTTCTTAGGATCAAATATTACCCTTTAAGCCATTACCTCATCCTAAATCTTAAATAGGGATGAAAAGGTGGAAATTACAGTTTTGCCCCTAATGCTCCTTTCTTCATAAGTCTTTTAAATTAATTTATATTGGCTTGAAAATTTTCTGACCTATCTCTCATGGGTTAACTAAAATACTAGGGAAGAAAATATATTTTTCAAATCTGTATTTTATATTTGATAATTATTTTAGTCCAAAATTAGGAATCTCCAAACTTAATTCATTTAATCAACTAAGGAAAAGTTTCTGTACTTAAGCAAAATTACTGGAGGTTCATATTGATTAGAAGACCACTTATGTTAAATTTCATGAATTTTCTAATTATATTTTAAATTTTATAATTATTTAGAAATTTGATGATTAATTAAAAATAAAATATAATTTAATTTCAAAAATTAATTTTTATATTTTTCTTTAGTCTCTCTAAATTTAGAGAACTCAGAGAAAGAAAATTTTTACTTTTGGTGATTTTTATTTTTTTATTTTAATTATTTTAGTGTAAAATTAAGGAAAATACATTTTAGACATCTAAAAAATATATAAATATATTAAGAAAATTAGGAAAAAGATTCTAATTGGTCCCAAGTGGCCCTGAAATAATTAGTCACATTTTGGAGCATTTCTATATTTTTTCTATTTTTGATTATTTTTAATTATTTTTGAATTAAAAATTAGCTCAGAAATGAATTGTTTATTTTAACATCAATTTTCTTTTTCTTAGGTGTCCCTGGTCACAAGAATCACCCCAAACCACTTTTCATAATTTTTTTTTGTTTATATTTTATTTATTATAATTATTTTAGTGCAAAAGTCCCATTTGCTTTGAAAAATACACTTTGATGGTAAAATCAATTCATATTAATTTCAAATTTTTATAGAGGCTTTCCATGACCGTTATCTTCATGTGCATTAATTTTTATTATTTTTGGTTTATATTTTTTTAATTAATTTTTTATAGGTTTTAATGACTTAAATTAGGAAATTAGATTTTAAAGACATTCAAACTTAGGTTTTATTTTTCTTATACTCCTCTGACCATAGTGAACCTACAAAAATAAACCACATATTTTTATAATTTTTATTTTAATTTATATAATCACTTTTAATCAAAAGGGTGACATAATCTTGGAAATGAGAGTTTACCATGTTAGGGATGTTCTCTGAATTTGAAAAAAAATCAGAGAACAATGCTAATCACAAAGAGAACAAACCCTCCAAATTTCATATTATGGTGATTATTAATATTTCATTATTTATGAGTTAATGAAGGTTTATAGTATTTAATTATTTTAAAAATAAATGTATGACACACAATTTATATTTTTAGTCCACATGATTCTCCTTTTTTCACTGAGCACAATGGTATTTTTATTTCATTTTTTATGATTTTTCTGCACCAAGTTATAAAATTTTAAAGTTTCTAAATTATTTAAATCATTTAATTGCCTATTTTTCTACTTATCCATGTGTCTCTAACTCGATCCTCGGTAGCTCCGAAAGCCCATGAGGTGCTCTCTCATTCGACACCGCCTTCCGGCTCAACGCTTACTCAACCTGTGCTTTATGCTCTATCTCCTCATCTAACTCCTTCTATGTTGTCTAATGGATACACACGCAAATGGGCTAAATTAGCTCATCGTCCCCATCTGACCGTAGCTGAGAACCACTCATTCTCTGAACCTAAGATCTTGCTTGATACTCCACCAAATCGCTTGGGGTTTGATCTTTTAGCTTCATCTAATTGAGACAAGCATATACATATGTTTAAATGCATATGAAATTAAACTTCCCTTCATAATTACTTAAACCGAGCATGATTTTAGGGTTGTTGATCTACAACTTTTCCTAAGAGGTGAGGCCTTTATTGGGTTGGTCATAGACATTCTTTGGGACCTCACAAAGCTTATTCAAGTGCCCGTTTGAGCTAGGGCAAAGTCTCTGTAAGATTTGGACCAATGGGTGATTCGAGTTTGGTCTAGGAGTGGGTTAGAGTGCTCGAAGGGAGGGGTTTTGGTTGGGAACTTCTTCGTTTGGTCTGAGGAAGCCGTGCGAGCAATTAATTTCAAGGATTGTAGAGTTTTATGGAGTGACAGAAAAAGCCCTGAATTTCAAGCTTGAAATTAGGGTTTACAGTGGGGGAGATTGTTAGAGTTTGATTGGGGTGAGTTTAGGAAGGTCTGAGGAAGCTGTGAGAGAAATTTGGAGGGATCTCCCTAAGGAATTGGCAGAACTATTTTTTTGGCCATGAGAGGGGTGGTTTAAATAGCTATGGAATCAGGCCTTAATTGGACAAGCCAGGAGGTGGAGAAAGATGCTTAGATGGAGGGCTAAGCGGTGCAATTCACTAATGGGAGTGAGCCACATTGGATGGTTAGAATTTTGGGTTTGAGCCAAAGAGGGTCTTCTCGGTTTTGGGTTTTCTGGTGACTAGGCTAGTCGGCCAGGCCAGAGGAGGCGGCTAGCAAGGTCAACAAAAGCCAGGGAAGTTTTAATTGTGATAAGCTTGGGGCTAGGTGGCTTGTTGCATGGGCTAGTGGGATTAACAAATTAGGAGATAAGTTTGCATCGATTTAAGGGACCCTTGGTCCATAGCTCAAAATTGGGTCCCTAGTTGATTTGATTAGCATCCTAAGGGGATAACCAAGGCAGGAGAAGATTAGGCTTTGTTATATTCAAAAGTTTAGGTTAATTTGGAAGTTAAGCACAAAATTAGGGTTCGGGCTAAAAATTAGATTTGGGCTTAGCTTAGGTTTGTTTTAAAAAATGATTAAAGTGTCCAATTGGTATGAGGGGATGTCATGAATAGTTTAGGAATTGAATTTGGTGAAATTAAATTGGTCACATGGTCCAATTTAATGGAATTTGAAGTTGGGACAATTTTGGGGGATTTAATTTGGGTTTGATTTAGGCTAGGTTTGAGTATGTGTCTAGACCAATTGAAGGTTTAACTTGGTCTACAAGAGTGTTATGAAGAGTTTAGGACTCAAAATTGAGGGAATTGGGTTGGTTATGAGGTTCAATTTGATGAAATTTAGGGGTATGGTCAAATTGAGGATTTTGGCCCAAAATTGAAGCTAGGGTCTGGAGGTTGGTTCAATTGGGCTCCAAATTGGTGTAGATTGAGATTGGATAAATTGATATACAATTTAGATTTAAAATTAGGTGAAATTAAAATGAATTTGGTGAAAATTGGGAATGATTTGAGGAATTTGGCAAGTTAAGGAAAAAATTAGGATTTTGGTCAAAATTGGTCAATTTGGTCAAATTTAGCAAATTTAGGGCAATTGGGCAGTGTGGGGAAGTTTCAAATGAACTTTGAGATGAAATTGGGTGGAATTAGGGTTTTGGAAAATTTTTTGGTATGTGGGGTATTTTGATATTTTTGGCAAAGTTGGGAGGTGTTGACCTCACTTTTGGTTGAGATTTATTTTTTCCTCTTTAGTACCCTAGGGTCTAGCCATAAAACTTTTCTGTTGACTATTCCTAGAAAACTAGAAAAGGAACCCTCACCATTAGAGACTCTAAACTCTTCTTTGCTCAACTTGAAGTTCCACATTTTGGACCCAAATGATGAAGATTCCATTGGTCCGTGGCGCAAATTAGGGTGGTTGACACCTCAATTTTGCTAAAACACCCAACTCAGCCCTTTTGTCCCCAAAACCAACTTGAACCCTTCAATTGAATTCAATTTGGCCCTAATCCTCCTCAATTTCAATTTTAAACCCAAATTTATCTTTCATATGATCAGTCCAAACCAATTCCAAGCCTAATTGGCCCATGCTTTGAGCTCAATTTCGACCCACATTCAAAACCCCCAATTTCTCAATTTAGCCATATCCAAATGTCAACAAATTGAATGCCCAAATCTAAAAAATGGCACTCATTTATGTTGATAACTCTTTATGACATTCCCATATACCATTTTGAACCATCAATTTGGACCTAACCCAGCCTTGACCTAATCCAAACCCAAGTCTAATCTAACACCCCAAAATTGACTACACGTCCAAATTCCTCAAATCGACCTTCAAATCAACTCAAAATCACTCCAAATCTTTTCTAAACATCTCATGACAACCATTTACACCATCCTGATAAATTGAGTTCGAACCAAAACTCTGATGGAAATTAAATTTGATGTGTTTTTGACCTGATTAGTGACGAGACTGCCCGGACGATCCCGGATGATGAAACGGACTGCATCAGCGCATCCAGAACTTCAATTTTGCCTAAAAAAGATGTTCATTTCATGACGATGACATGTCTGAAAAAAGATACACAAAATTGAGCATATAATAATAATAATAATAATAATAATAATAAAGTTATTACTATTATTATTATTATATAATCTTTTCCCCTTTTCTCCCTAAAAAAAATCGAAATCCCTTAGCTCTCCCTCACGCTTGCCCCTTCCATTCGCGAAACACCCTACTGCCCTTTCACCTCTGTCGCAAGCCAGGCTACTCCTATGCGATCCCATAGCCGAGCCCTAGCCTGCTCCTCTCTGTGGCATTTGTCACCATTTCTCCCACCTCCCTAGACCGTAGGTTTAAGCGAGCTTTCTCCTCCTCTCTTGGCTATGTAAGCGTCTCTTGAAGGGAGATTTAGGTGTGGCCGATATTATTGGAGGGAGGGGAGGTGCTGTCAAAATTCTGGGTGGTTCTTTCTTTTTGGTTGGCTTTTCCCTAGCTTGCTTGGTGTTCAACCTTCTCTGTTTCTCTTAACAAAAAAAAAAACAAAAAGGGCAAGTGACTTCTTCTTCTCCTCTTTCATCCAAGCTTTCGGAAATACAATGCTAATGGTTTTCTCTCACATTTGCAATGATCTAAAAGAAAGTTATGCAGAGATTTCTCTAATGGATTTATGGGATTTGTTGTGTTTCATGGTTGCTCCTATCTTTATTAGGAGATCAGCTTCTTTCTTTACCGTACATCACTTATGATTTTCATATATATTAAAGATGGTTTTGCTGAAAGATAGAGGTATTCGTGATTATTTATTGGTTTGAGACTCGAATTCTTCACAATGCTTGATAAGGTGAATGAAATACGAGAAAACTTTCAGCATCATATATCTTAGTGGAATCTTGTAAATCCTGGGTCTCTTCGGTTTTGATTATTGGGTGTTCTATTCATGCTAAGTTGAGACCCATCATTTCATATTCTTTCTTGCAATTAAGTTCTCTCGAATTATGGAGAAAATTCACTTCTCTTATTTGAATGGAAAATTTTGGGTCTAATTGGGAAGTTTTATTTGTCACTTGTAAAGATTGGAAGGCATCGGCGCCTTGCTTATTGAAAATCGGAAAGTTTTATTTGTCAATTTGGAAAGATTGAAGAGGCTTTAAAATTAGTTTGGCCAAGTAAGTTTGCTGTTTTGGCTCATTGTTTTGGAAGAATATTCAAATGCTATTCTGAAAGGGCTTTAAACACTACTTTAGCTATGTGTTTTAGATCTCACTCAGATTCCAAGATCTATAAACAGTCTTTATCATTTACGGTTCATAATCTAGAAAATGTGGTTGGGGGATCCTGCTCTTATAATTTCTTGCCCGGCGATATGAATAATCTTTCCAATCTGCGTCACTTGGGATTGCCCCCAAATGCATTTTTTTAGTATACCTGGAATTGGGAAATTAAGGTCACTTCAAGAAAGTAAATGGGTTTAATGTTTAATGTAAGAATGAGAGTGGTTACAGGATTGAGGCGTTGGAACATATGAGTGAGTTGTGCAAAATAAAAAAAAATACATCTTCTGGAAAACGTGAAGGAGGCTAGAGAGGTTTGCAATGCAAAATTATTTAAGAGAAATCTCACAGATTTATTTTTGAATTGAGGCATGCTAAAATATTATGTTGAAAGTTGTAGGTTGGCTTAACCTTTGTACATGTTTGAATTGGCCTGACTAAGGATGAGGTTGAGCCTGATCTTGTTTCACATGGATTTGACATTCTTGCAAGTGTAATATACATATCAATCAATTCTTATTAAATTTACATAGTTAGCAATTAAACTTTTACATGGGCTTTCATAGTACTTTTGGTTTGATGATCCTACGCATGGAAATATATGGCAACGGCATATTTGTTTAAAGTTTTTTTTGAGGATTTTGCATGAGGTCGTTAAAAATTTAGGTGCTGAATATGTAAATGCATAAGAATCTGTGTTATGTATGTAAATACATAGGAATTTAGTGCTTTGCTTGAAGGATTTAAAAATCTGTAAGTTTGAGTGTTTTATTTGTAAAAATTTGGAAGTTTGGGCTTGCTCATTTGTAAAAGTTTGAAAGCTTCGGTGCTTATATTTTGCAAAAGCTCAGAAGTGGAGATTTTCCTTTTTTTTGAAAAATGTGAGAGGTTTGGGGCATATGTTGGGTTCACTTTGCTTTTAAAAGAGAAAGAGGGAGGAAAGGTGGTGGGTGTTTCGGCTAGCCTTGATGTGGAGAGGTTTGTGCTTTGCTTTCATACAAATAACTCCCCAACTTGGATGCTTATTCTTCTTTTCTTCTAATACCACATGTTCACAATGACATTTTAGCATAAAAAAGGAAGGGGCGTTGGTGGTGAGGCTTCATGTTGGCACATTCAGCATAAAGCTTTGGGAGTTCCTATTGTACTTCTCTTTATTTCACTATTTTATTGATGCACATTTAAGGGCTTATAATTGTTGGAAGGTGCATAAAAATGAGAATGAAGTGGGGGAACACTTTATATGCTAGCTTGGCTCTCTGTGTCACTTGGTTTTATGAATATCTTGCCCACCTTTGGGACCCAGTTTTGGGCTCAATGTGGCTCGGTTTTGCGGCATGTTCGTTACCCGGTTTTGGGGTTTGCGTGGCCCGATTTTTGGCCTAATGATTGGGCTTGGTTTCGGCTCCGTTGACGCTGTCCTTGAGCAGGTTGAGGAGCTCGGGTTTGCCTCATGAGGGGCTGCGGTTTTTCCATGTAATGGCTTGGTTTTGAGCATGTATTGGGCTCGTTTTTTCTTGGCTTCATAGGGTCTTGTTCTTGGTTAAATATGTGACTCATTTTGGCTTTGACAAGGCTATGTCAAATGGCTCGGTTTTAGCCTTATGTAGCTCGGTTTGAGGCCTTTTAGTGATGTTTGGGTCATACTTTTAAGACTACTTGTCAAAATTTAACTTGTGTTTTGAATTTTTAAATATCAAAGTTTGACTGGTGTTTTTTTTCTTGATGTTTTCCTCATTAAGGTTTAAGTCGTGCTTCGTGATATTCTTTGTTAAGGTTTTAAATTGTATTTTGAAAGTTTCATTCGTCAAAATTTAAGTTGCATTTAAAAGAGGTTTTTCAAAACTTTGGGGTTGTAAATAACTTTCATACGATTTGAGGATCGATCCACCTCTTTTATGTCGATCTTTTAGGTGGACCATTTCCTCCTCACCCAATTTCTTCTTTTTTTTTCTTGCTTCTTGGTTGATTTATGTGCTTATGCCTGAAGCATAAGTTCGCACATATAGCATTTTGCTACATGTGAACCATGAAACAAGGCTGTAAGTTGGACGGTTCATTTTAGGGTAAGGGCGATGATGAGAAAGGCACCCGGTGGTAGAGCAGAATAATGTTCTATCCTACAAAATCGGGCCCGGTGAACCGTAAGATGATAATATTATTCACCGACATAAGACTAGCAGGACACCCTTGCCCTCTTAAGTTGTTGGCGGTCCCACACACGACTTTGTGATCGACTCATGGACAGTCATATTTCTACAATATTGATAAAAACAGATACGATAAGAACATATTCTACATTTGCAAAAGCATTTTAACTATAAAATTGCTACAACTTTCTCTGCATAAAACTTATGTGCATGCCAAAATATAAATTTGATTGTCCACTTGTCAATCACCGGTATTGGGATAAGGAGTACCCTCCTAGATTGGTACAGTAAGACACCCTTCTAGTTGAACATCAGACTCTATACATACGGGTGACCGATAGTAGCCTTCAAAGTCCCTCGAGTATATATATACAGTTTCTGAGCCCACCCGAACTTGAATGCTTATAGTCCACTTTGACTTTTTATTGTTCACTTGTTACCTCCTTTGAGATTTTTCGAAGTGTTTTCTTGTGGTTTTTCTTCGAGCATATTTTGTGAGTCACTTGAGTTTCGTTTGATAAATTATGGAGTGGGGATTCCCAGGGGAAAAATGGTAATTTTAGAATTTTAAGACCTCAATTAAATTTTAGGATTAATCAAAGGGAAAATTGGTAAAAATATTGATTATAATGAACTTTTTGGATGATTGAAATATAATGGGTTAAATGGTAGAAACCAACTTGCCACTTGTCTCATGATAAAAATAAAATTGTAATTCTATTAATTATCATAATTTGGGGGTCAATTCAATTAGAGGATCCTAAAGTAGTGAGCTTGAATTATGAAGATAATAACTCATTCTTTTAAAGCCTATTAGTTGGTGATCAAATGTTAGATCTCATTTTGATGGAAATTTTAATTCAACATTTAAATTGTTTTAAATCACTTTGAAAATTGAAGTTAAAAAGAGGTCTAATAATGAATTAGGTTTGATATGTGAAATTGTCTTAATTGGGATTAGAAAAGATGAACATAGTTAATTAATAAATATTTTCAAACATTTTAAGTTCTACTTTAATTTGAGGTATTAAAAGTCCTTAGTAATCTTGAATTTTGCCCTTTGGAGCATCCACTCAATTATCAAAATGAAATATTAAGTGACTATTTGATATTCTCATTCTTGAGGTTGTTAAGTTTTAATTCGATCTTGGGATTATCAATAGAACAATTTGATAAGTTTAAAGTGGACTCAAAACGTTTCAAGGGATTTCTAAAGCTGTTCAAGGTCATCATCTGAACACTTCAGAATCTCTTGGATATTTTGAAGAACAAATTGAACTTTTTATGTTTTGTTTTAGAAAATTATCCACTAAAATCTTTCATCGGGAATGCCGAGAAGGGGACAGATACACTTTTAAATTATTGCATTTACCTTTCTATATTTTTTATCTCGAGCTTGCATGTTAAACAACGATGTCATCCTGCATGAAAATCAAAACTGCTAGGATAACCGCAAAACTAAAACCAACCAAGATAAAATTCACCGCCACAATATTCAAAATATAAAACAACTCAAAATTTAATCACAAATATCACAAAACAACAATTACAACTAAATTAATACATCTCTATCGGATGATCAGGATTCCCTCAGAAGAGGTAACCTACGGTTGCTGACGAGGTTTCCCACGGTCTAAATGAAAGTGTTGAACTCATTAAGTTGAGTTTAGTAAATTCATTTGGACTAAATGAATCCGATAGAAAATAATGGTATCGGAACGATGGAACCGTAAGATCATAACTGGTGTCACTCTAATCAATTTTAACATATCTCATAACATTTAAAAAACTTTAACCATATGGAAATCTGATTTGAAATCATGAGCTGACACATTAGAAACCTTAAGCTTGTCATGGTGAGGAGCTTGAAGCTAGCATTGTGGGAAACATGACCATCTTCAACAACAGAACATGTCTTTTCTAGCTAAACCATTCCTTTCTTAAAATTAAACAACCAAGTTATAGGACTTCGAGTTAGTTTGCTTATGCAATATAAATCATCACCTCATCTTTAAGCCTTTGTATAACTCTATTGTACAATCTAAGCCCTAACCCGTCTTAGGATTCTGAGGTTGTTATTCGTCACGACCTAAATTCTAACATCTTCCAAGCTATTTGTGTCGTTTCCCACAAATATAAATCCTAAATAAATAAAATTGGCAGGATGAAACATTTAAATAATTTCTCCTCAAAATTGAAGCCAAACAATAGGATAAACTGGGAAGTCATCGAGGTTCTTCTCCAGATCTATGACATCCCTTAGTTCTTCCTCTATTGGATTCTACAATAAATGTTCTAGATTTGTGTCATTCCTAATTCACAACTCTTTGTCTAATTTCGTTGAAAAGTCCTATTCTTTTGAACTCCTTGAGGATAATATTCCCTCATTTTTATTGAGAGTTTTTTTAGGTGACTTCGGTCATTAAGGTGTAATTAACTATAGGGGCTTCTTCTTATAGGAAGCTTGTCCGAACCCAACTTAATATAAATCATATTTAATTTTTCATGTTAATTAGGGGAACTTTTCAGAAAATAAAACAGTTTCGCAGACTAACCAAATATCATATATTTCTTAGTTTATTTGATCGAGTCTCATCCTCAAGTCTTGTGTTTATCTTTTGGGATAGATACATTATTTAAGATATAATGCTCTTTCATTTAAACTATGAAAAATATGGAATCAGTTTGATTTCATATTTTTCTAAACTATATATATATATATATATATATATATATATATATATATATATATATATATATATATATATA
>NEWO01000782.1:69591-85784 GCA_003013225.1 Phalaenopsis aphrodite | reverse complement strand
AGTACTAAGAGGAAAAGTAGACCTCACCAAAAATGAGACGACACACTCCCTATTTTTCTACATAACCATGCGGCGCTGACTGGATCCTAGGCAGCTCCGAACGGTGACACGACACACTCCCATTTGCTACGCTTTCCACCATGGCTAGATCTCATCCGTTGATGAGATAAAAGCGCGATTAGATGGCTCCCCGTCCTTGTCCCCAAGTAGGCTAACCCGAGAACCGTCCACACTAAAACCTTAAGATCTCCCTCTAGACTCAACCAAATCTCATGGGGTTTGTTTCTAGAGCTTCATCTACTCAAGACAAACCTATCTATATGGATTATATGGTATGAAATATATTAAATATGTATGGAGGGTCAAAACAAGCTCGGTTTAGGGTTGGAGTTCAATACCTTTGTATGAAAAGGGAGGCCTTAATCATATGGTTGTGGTAGCTTTCATTAGTCCCAATGAACCTTAAGATGAAGTCTCAAGCCTTGGTGCATAGTCTAGGTATGAATTTGATAATGCTCGATTTCAGGTGTTGGTCTATATCTAGGTTAGAGGCTATTTCAGAGGCGGCTTTTGTGGTGAATCAACTTTTTTCACTGTGGGGATGGTGTGTGCACAAATAATTGTAGTTTGGTTCACTATGGAGATTTGAAAAGTTATGTCCAAGTTTCAACTGAAACTTTGAGCTCAAAATTGAACTCACACAGAGGGAACTAGAGGGGGAAAATGGTAGGCTTGAACTGGGGAGGTCCTAGGGAGTCTCTTGAAGCAAGTTGGCAGAGTTTCCTTACGAAATTTTTAGCTCTCCTCTATTGGCCATGGAGATGAGCTTTAAATAAAGTGGCATAGGCTGGCTACCATAACCAATTGGGCGGTAGAAAATATTGCTTATGTGGAGGGCAAAGAACCCCTAAAGAACAGTTGAGCTGATTTGGCCCCTGGGTTTGAATTGGGTTGAATTTGTGGGTGGTTGCTCAAGGTTTGACCATTTTGCAGCCACCAATGTGGCTGGCCGGCCAGGGAGTGGTCACCTCCTGACTCAGGAAGGTCAGGGGTGGCTAATGATGGTTAAATCCCTATGACAATCAATAATGGGGGTTATTTTGTGGTTAAAGCCTAAAAAAAGGGAATAAATACATTAATTTGAAGATCCATTGATCCATGACATGCTTTGGTTGATTTAGGGTGGTTTAGCTTGGTCATTAGAAGGAGCTTAGTGGCTGTGAGTCATAAAGTTTTTGCCTTTAAGGTGGCTAGTCCAATTTTGGTGCTTGGATTCATGTGGGTCAAAATGGCTAGATGTTGGGTTTAAGTTAGGCTAGCCATATCAATTGGCCCAAATGATTGATAAATTTGATGTATATGACTGTATTGAAGATTTTTGGTGAAGGATTTCAATGATTTTGAGTTCAACTGGGGGTTCAATTTGAAGGATTTTGAAATTTTGGTCACTTTGGGCATATTGGGCTAGACTTGGGTCTAGATTGGGCTAAGCTTGGGATAAGTACAAATTTATTATTGAAAATGGTCATGAGGAACATCATGAAGAGTTTTCAACTTAAATTGGGTGTCAATTTTGGGGTTAGGGCATTCAATTTGGTGAAATTTGGAGATATGGCCAACTTGGGGCAAATTTTGGGATTTTGGACCTAGGTCAAAATTAAATGAAAATGAGGCCTCAACAAGGCCAATTCAAGGTCTAATTTGATGTGTAAGATTGTTATGAAGAGTTTTCAACATAAATTGTGGCAAATTGAGTAGTTTATGGAATTCAATTTGGTGGGATTAAGTCATGTAGTCAAAAATGGTGGTTTGACTTAGATCAAAATTAGGCTGAAAGTATGGGCCAATTAAGCTTGGATTTGGTTTAAATTGGTCATATTAAAGGTGAATTTAAGTTTAGGATTGATATTGAAAAAAAATGTGTCATAATTGATGGACATTTGAGGTGAATTTAGGGAAATTGGGCCTTTAAAGGACATTTGATGGATTCAGAACTTTCCACGCAGCGCATTTTGATTTGAGACCGCCATCTACGTCAGCTACCACACATCTCGCTATTTATGAAATGTAACTCTGTCCAGCGCAATTTGGGTCATCCATTGAATCCACGTGTGATCCATGCCTCCTGATCATCGTCCCCAACTGATCTAAACCGAAAGCCGACCAACTTCTAGACCTAATATCTTGCTCGATACTCAACTAAATCACATGAAGTTTGATCCTACACCTTTATCTAGCCAAGGCAAACCTATCTATACAGTTGATCAAGTTTAAAATTAAAATTTCTTCATAGAAGCCCAAACCGAGCTAAGAATTGGGGGAAATGGTATATACCTTAGCCCAAGAGGTGAGGCATTGATTGAGTGCGTAATGAAGCCTCATTGTGAGTCCACAAACCTCCTTTAAGTGTTGGTTTGAATAGAGGTTGATTTTGTGCAAGAGCTTGATTGGAGGGTGGTGTAGCTGTGGTCAAAGTCTAGTGTAGTGGGCTCATAGGATGGGTCTTTCAGTGAGGATCTTCTCCATGTACTCTGGTGAAACTTAAGAGCAAGTTAATTTTAATATTGGTGGAGTTTTATGGAATTATAGAAAATTGCCCTGGATTTCAAAGAAGAAATTGAGTTTATAAAGTGGGAATGGGTGGCTAAGGATAGTGGGATTAAACTTAGTGAGGTTAGCACAAACTCTGGAGTGACTTTGGTTGAGTCTCCCAAAGCAATTGGACCTTTTACCATACTTGGTCTTGAGGGGGAGATTTATAGCTTAGACCAATGAGGAGGCCTCAAGCTCTAATTGGGTGGGGCGAATAAGCCTAGGAGGAGTGCTAAGCGGGACAAGTAACCAATTAGGGTTAGTCACATAAGATGGGCTCAATTTAGAGTTCAAAGGTTAGGGAAAGCTCTCATTTTTAGGTTCTTTAGCAACTAGGATGGCTATCCAACACTGAGCTAGTGGCTAACTGAGTCAGGGAGGCCAGGGAAGTTTAATGGTGATAAGAATCAAATTCATTTTACTTAACTTTTTAAAATTACAAATCTACGCATTAATAAGCTAAGAACTTGGTAGTGAGTTGTGATTGATCTAAAACTATCTAAAGGAATTAGAAAAGAAAGAACATAAATTATCATAGAACACTACCAGTTCACTTAAGTGATTGGGCTCACCCCTAGGGTGGCCATCCATTCAAACTTCAAACATAATAAGACAAGTAACTCTTAGTCTACTCATGGGTTAATTAAGATATATATTGAACAAAAATTAAAGACAACATAATTCACCCAGGGAAAATCAATTCAGCAATCTAATAAGATCAGAATGATCTTAAAATGATTCAGTAGATCCCAAGTTTATTTAGAGTTATCATTTGGACATTCTTGGGAGATTCTTGGTATTTTAGAGGAACTCTGAGTCTGCTACAATTTTTTGAGGAAAACCGTCCTCAAAGTGCAAATAATCATTAAAACCAAATCAACATAAAATTTCCAAGGACCCACCAAGTTATGACTTGGTACCCGTTAATTCACAAATCAATAGAAAATACCTTGACACTACTTCTCCAACATTAATAACCAAACACTCACTAGTATGAGTCTTGGATAAAGTGTCTAAACCTGTGATATTTGGTATGACCACATATGGATCACCAAACTGGTGTAAATCTGAGGTTCAAGTGGTAAGGGAAATGACGATATTGCTTATTTGTGTTAAAGTGGGATGTTAGAATAGTATTTTCTATCCCCGACGACCTTCAGAGAGGGGATAGGACCGACGATACTATTCACCAACCCCTAGTAAGAAACTACCCTGTATATCCTTCAGTTTAGTCCAATTAGGATGATTAATTCGAAGACAATCTAAATCTATCAATATATATATATAAACCTAACCAAAAATATATTTTCTCATGATACTATTAGTTTTGACTGATGAATGAAACTCTACATGCATGAAAGAGTGAATGAATTTCAAACACAAAATTATAAAAGTCCACATGTTAATCATCTTGATTTGACTAGAACTTTCCCTTCTGTGATTTTTATGTTGGTAGATTTTTTTTTAGGTTGGAAGAACTTAACCTAACTCTGAGCATCCACCTTTACTAAATTCTTACACCCGATCTCGATCTTTTATAGTTTTATGCAATTGTACTTTCCATTTACTTTGCTAAAAGTTTGTGAATATTATCCTGCTATAATTATGATACTGACCCCTTTTGTAGTAATAGCAGAGGCCCAGGTATGCATGTTTATGTTATATTTATAGTACCTGTTACAACACTTTTTTACTACGCTTTCTTATAGCATATCTTGTTTATGCATGCTTAAATTAATCGTAAGGCCTTCACGATAGAGAATAGAAGTCAGTTTACTTATGGCGGATCAGTATAACACATAAAATCATACTTTACAATCAATTGGAATAATAATAATTAGAACAAAAATATAAGCATTAAATACTAAACCTAGAGCAACTATCTACAAAGATGTTGGAGCAAGCCGAAGTAGATGTAGGAAGATGATCTACAACAGCAAAATAAATCTACATTAACTAAATTTCCCCTAGAATTAAAAAACAAGTCATAGGACTTCGAGGTAGCTAGTCTAACACGACCTAAATCCTCAATTTATCTTTAGGCCTTTACACAATCATGTTATGCAATTTAAGCCCCAACTCGCTTTAGGCTTCGAGGCCGCCATTCGGTATGACTAAACCCTCACATCCTTCATGACTATTTTCATGATCGGTATCATGTAAATAATATCATATAGGATGTAAGCTATGATGTCAGCTGAGTAAAATTAACACAACCAATGTGTACTCATGGCCTCAACATTCAACGAAGAAAATCTATTGAAGTGGCTAGAAAAAAATGACAAATGAGCCATGCTCACACTTGATTTCATGGAAGAAATTTGGTTGAAGTTAGCTCTTAAATAGGAAGAAGTCAAAAGGAGAGATGCCTAATACTATAACAAGCATGTTTAAGAGAAAACTTTTACCCTCGGAGATCTACTCCTAAAGAAGGCCAATCGTGCATCTCGCGGACAAGCAATCAACAAATCGGACCAAAAGTGGATTGGACCTCACATTATCAATTGGAGAGCTAAATATGAAGCCTACAAACTAGAGACCCATGATAATGAAGTCTGTCGCACCTATAGCGGGGATGATCTTAAGAGTTTCTTTCCTTAGACTAAATTTTTTTTGTATCGACATTTAAAATAGAAAGCATTTTATTTTCATCCACATGTGATTTTGAATCCTATGTTTTTATCAAAATCTAAAGAGCATAGAAACATTCTATTGATTGTGAATTGATAAAATCAAGTCAAAAATACTCGGGGAACTGAAAGAGTCAAAAAGCTATCAGATCACATTGTCAAGTCTTGATGAACATTATGCTTGTTCAAATTTTGTATATATCGATATGTGTGTTTTATTTAAATCCCTTTCCATGATTTTATGTTATGAATGACTTTGGCATCCCTATGTCGCTTCAACTTTCCTTGGGTGCCTATAAATAGGTCTAGAGGAGTTGGAAAACCCACACTACTGTTTCTCTTGTCTCCTTGCCTTTTTTTCTTTTTCGTCGTGCTCATATAACTTCATGGCTCTCAAATAATTTTTAGTGTTTTTTGGTGTGAACCCATCTGAAGAAGAATCAATTTTTTCTGGGAATCAAGTAGAAGCCTTATTGAGGTCATTCACTTTTAGGACCTTAGTTTTTTTTTTTTTTCAAGCGGTGGAGAAATCTAACAGAGAAACTGATGATTTTGAAGAGGATTTGGTATTCTAATATAACCAATTCAAGTTCAAGTTGAAATTGTCTTTATGTCATGAGCTATGGGCCATCTTAAATTATTGCGGTTTCATCCCTGCTCAGGTGATGCCAAGTTCTATTGCCCTCATTATGTCATTCATCATTATTATTTCAAAGGTAGGGTATCCCTTGGTAGGTCAACCTCTTCTCGTACTTCTTCAGTTTTATGATCTATTAGGACAATTACACTATTTTATCCTTTGTCCCTAAGCTCCAATTTGTAGGAGTTGATATCAAAATAAATGATTGGTGGTTGAAGTTCTTGGTTAGCTCCAAGAGATCCTAGTCTAACCGATCATGCATGAAGTAAAAAAGCTGAAGGCTCTTTCGGCATGCAGGAATTCTACGCAGACATGATTGAAGGGCGGGAGCTATTATTGTACTAATACTTGGAAGCAGCAGTAGTGAACAAGGTCATGTGGCTATAGAAATTTGGTGACATGGCAATTTAGTCATAGGACAAGTCTGGTGCCAAGAAAGAAGGTCAGCAAAAGTGTGGGGTTGCTCAATCTGACAAAAAGTAGCAAAGGTTTGTGGTTTTCCAAGACATGACTGACGTCGTCTCTCAATTGGCCGTTGGATATTCTTGACACAATTAAGTGACTTTTCTTCTATCTTTCCTTCTTTTTTTACATCAAAACTGTTAATTAACCATTTCAGCATAGGTGTTAGGACTTCTCGAGTGCACCAGGGGGCTTCGTCCTAGTCTCATAGCCCTAAGGCTCAAGATTTGGAGCATTATTTATGTATGTCATAAGAACACAGTTTTGGGTGTGTATGACTCTGGATAACCTTCCAATGACTCAGTTATTGGGGCTTATTGATGGTATCAACCTCAATAACATCTTAATAACCTATTAATACATTTTACGGTACGACGCTTATCTTTTTTTCCTGTTATTCAAGGGTTTTGTGAGGTTATTGGGGGTTTTAACCCCAATAATAGCGACATAACCTTGCAATACCCCTTCCCCCCTCCCCCTCCCCGAATAACTGTCATACGCAAGAATTTCTACGTGTGTATGACGCATGTAAATATTTTTCCAAGACTTGATGAAGGGGCATCCTCGACCAGAGAAGTCGGGAGACAAAGGACACTCGGTGCCTCTTTCGTCGATGTATGTGAGAGAGTCATGGCATGCCAACCATCTCCCATGGAGGTGGAGTCTAGCATTAACGCCGAGAATGGGCCCAAAGTTAAGCCTTAAGAAAGAGTTGTTCACCACCTTGAAGGAGAAGCTTTGGCAGGTGTAAGTTTTTTGCCACCCCCTACTCCATCGAGGAATCTTGTTTCTCCTTTAATATGGGAATCTTCCTTGGAGGGGAACAATAATGTGTGGTCCAAGTCCATCATTTGTTTCACCATGATGGATATTGGAAGTCAAATTTAGAATTCAAAATCATAGGTGAATGTAAACAAAATGCTTTTTATTATAAATGATGATATAAAAATTTTAGTTGAAGGAAAGAATCTTTTAAAAGCATCCCTGCTTTAGGTCCAGGGGACTTCATTCTCAATGTGGGGCTTCAACTTATCTGTTGCAGATCCGGCTCTCCGGTCAATGATGCAAGGGCTACACCACATTTGGTCTAGCTTGCAAACAACCTGTTCGTGAGCTGCTGGATCGACCTTCTTTAGCTCCAGGTTTCTAGGAACAAAATTTTTCTCTCAAATGTTCTTGTAGGAAAATTTGGTGGCCCAATGTGTTTACTTCGCCTGAATTCTTTCGCCAGGTCAATTGAGTGCATTACTCTTTCGTGGTCTACCTCTAGCCACTCTGATAGATCTTTGTTGAATGTTGAGGCCATAAGGACCCTTTAGCTATTGTGATTGTACTATGCAGGCGGCATAGCTTCCATCCCATGTGATAACATAAATGGTATTTGCCCGGTTGTAGCGAATATGGTCTTTCGGAAGACTCATAAGTCGGACTTGACTATGTCTACCCAGCTTCCCTTTGTTCCCTTGACTTTCTTCCCTAGAAGATTTAAAATGATCTTGTTAGCCATCTTGACTTGATCGTTCATCCAGAGATGATGAACTGAGGAGAATTTTAAACTTATTACCATGTTCTGACATAAGACTTCGATTTCTTATCTGCAAACTATGTCTTGTTGTACGTGATGACGATGAGTAGCAGACCATACTAGTAGATCAGGTCCGTCTAAATGAAATTCTAGATGTTCTCTATGATGATCCAGAAGAGAGCTTTCTCTCCAATCCATTTTGAGAAAAAATCCACTACTACGAGAAGTCATTTTTGCATAAATATTCTTGATGTAAATTGTTGTATACAAATTATTATTTTGGGCCATTTACCTATATGCCAATCAATTCTAACATATTTATATATTCCACTATTAAACTGTATTTATATTTGTGCCGCTCAAATATTTAACATCATATCAATACATGAAGAATGTGACAACACGAATTTCAAAGGGGTCAAGCAATCATGTAGAAGAGGAAGTTGCAGGTGAAGGCCTCCAAAGAGAAAATTAAGGGTCTGTTTTAGATTGCCCAAATCTTGCTCGTCAGGTGACAACTAACCTTCACATCAGGCGATAATCAACAACTTGTTCCATTGGTATCCCGACGAATTTCTGCACAACCAATTCGACAGAATTCACCACACGGACCGAACAACGACAATAACGACCGCCTAAACATCTGACCGACAGTTGGCATTATTCAATTAATCCCCAAGTGACGGTCGTGTGAGCTATACCCCCCACCGAAACCCCAATCTTCCAATTTGATTAGTGTGCTCTATTTACTTTTCCCTTCTCTACAATACTCTATCCATTGGGTGTCAGACGAGTTTTGGATTCAACAATCACTATACTTAATTTTTTAAAAGTGTTGTGCATTTTATGTAGAATTTTTCTAATATATTAATGTGCAGTAAATATGAATATCAAGTGATAATTGCATGCTTAGCACCCAAAAATATGGCTATTTAACAAATATAGCACTCATGTGCTCTTTGTTAACTACCGAATTAATGTATTTATGTGTGTCATAAATAATTTCACAAAAATGAAAAATATGAGTGAAATTTTATGATGAATTTTGATATTTTAGTGAGAATTTTAAAAATGTTATATGCTAGAAATATAAATATATAAAAAATGTGTGATATTTATATAAACTTTTAATTTTTGAAAATAAATTAATTTATTTATAAAATAAAAAATTTTGCAAATAAAAAAAAATATATTCTTCAGTGACTTATTTTTTAATTTAGGCTCTGTTTGACACAATGCAACTTCTTACAAAATTCCTCCTTAGACAGCAGCGAACTTGCTCTGCCGTACCCCCAAACAGCAAATCTAGGCGGTGGGGTGCCGTGAAGCTGTCCAGCAGCGCCCCGACCCGTAGCCCGGGCATTCAGTTTTTATTTGGTTTTGAGAATTTTGAACGATTTTAATCTTCAAACATATTGTACGGCATATACAATACCTTGAATCCAAAATTTACCTATTTGGCTGCAAATTCCCATGTATCGTGCTCATCTTCGAGGCTCAAAAGTCTTCTTACGCTGGACCAATTTCACAAAATCTTGTCTTTTTCAAAGAGTCCTCATCTGCCAACAATGTTAAATCTAACATGTATTATATTTTTTTACTATTATATTTAAAGAAAATTATGTAACCCCAAACTTTATTTCTAAAAAATAACAAATTTGTAACTTACGCAAATGATATCTGTTCTAAGGTTAGTTTATGACAGTTTATGTGTTTTAAGATAAGCAGCTTATCTTGAAACGTGACCCAAGGATCGACTGCGGGGTCGACTTTCGGTCCACGTTTAGTGTAAAAATGGAACCGTTTTTTTTCGGATCAGCATGCAAAACGCACGATCCAAATGGTAAAGCGGTGTTTTTAAAAATACTTCCGCACTTACAAGTAATCTAAAACAGGTTGCTAAATATGCTGCACCATAATATAAAAAATACTAGAAATAAACTATATAAAATGAGATAGATAAAGAATGAATAAAAAATCAACAAGAATGCCGTGTGACCAATCTTGAACCGGTAGCATGAGATAGACCTTGTTTTGACGAGTAAAGGTGATTTCTACAATGTTTGACTTGCTTTATCAGAGCTTTTGGTGCACAAATAGAGATTCAAAAATGTTTGCGGGACTTTTTTTTGTCTTGATGGGGATGCAGAAATTGAGAAATCATAATCATTGAAATTGCATGTTATTGCTCATTTATTTAGTTTTTTTTTTTAAATTCTATTTTGTATATATTCTTAATTGGAAATAAATATTTTTGGTAGGTTATATTATCTTTGGTTCTATTTAAAAATACTCAAAATAATTTTTAGATATTTTAAGTATTTTAAAATATAATAGTTTATTTTAAAAAATAAAAAATATGCAAGAAAAAAATAGAATGTAAACATGTTTTTAATGTAAAATTAGAAACAAAAATAAAAAATAAAAAATAAAATTACCCCAAACAAGCTTAATTTACTTTTACTTATGAATGTATTAAATACATTTGGGATTAGTATTGGGGCCATTTGGGATTACTTTTATTTTTTTTTTATTTTGCTTTATTTATGTTGTGCTTTGAAAGAAAATATATGTTTTAGTGGTGGTTATTTTTAAAAGCACTGAGAATATATAAAAATTAATTTAAGTATTTTAAAAAATAAGTTAATTTATTTTAAAAAAAATAAAAAATGCTTAAAAATGCAACCAAAAATTTTTCTCCTAAAATAAATACTATAATATAAATAAAAAAAGCAAAATTTACATACATACCACCCAATTCTTAAGTATTTACATATCTAACTTCTAAACTTTGATTTTTACATACATATCACATTAATTACGCATGAAAAGGTACGTTTTACTATTCAAAATTTAAAATTGCAGTGTTTTTGATTTGATATAAAAAATTTTAGTTGATATAAATGTAAAAAAAAAAGCAAAGTTTAGGTGTTAGATATGTAAATATATAGGAATGAAGTGGAATGTATGTAAAATGTTCCCCGGTTAAATGCCTAAAATCAATTCTACTCCACATCAACCTATGAACCTCATTGGCTATATTGACAGTTTCTAGATTCCTACATTGATCGTAAAGTTGGCATACTTGATCTTATTGCACATATAACTTTATATTCTTGAGAATATACTGATAAATATGAGTCAGGCTATTGATGACTATGAAATGGGTTCTTACACGAGTTCTAGTGACAAAATCACGTCGCTCATCAATCTTGCTCTAGCATCGCTAAAGCTAAAATTTCTTACAAGTAATGTGTCATATTTGGCAATCAATTCTAGAGACCAAATGTGTGGAGGCTGATAGCTGATCATTAGGCTAGCTCAATTTGGTTCATTAATCGGTAAACGATTTGTTCTAGTTTAGTATTATAATTTGATTTGACTGATCAATCCTAATTAAATATCATGTACATAAAAAATTTGTATAATGATAGAATACTTCTTATTTTTATCTTGAAACATAACTTTTAAATTTCAAAATATTTGGTAGTGATTTTGCTTTATTGTCCCATGTTGGCATCAAATTTTGATGTCGTATGTGTGGGATGGGATGTCCACATAAATGCTATGAGACTATATTTTGCTCACTCAAAGCCATCTGTAGTTCAAGGCATGCAAAAGGACATTCTGGTACATGTTTCAAGCATGGAACTAGGGTTGGTATTATCCTTATTCGGGAGAGCTCGTTGTTAAGTGACGTTACTTTTGACATAAGACACGTTTGTTGCTCATTTTAGTGTTCTAAGACCATGGCCCATCCATTCAGAGCCTCCAGTGGTCAAAGACAGTAATATGACCCTCCCACACATGTTTTAAGAAAACTAGGGTTTGGACTGACATAGTCGAGCAGTGGTTCAGGGCATCGATCGACACTAAAATTTCTTATATGAGGTGCTTCTTGGATGAAAGCTTCATTCTCATTCGAAAAAGGAGAGCTTCTCTCTTTGTTGGATAAAAGGCAAATCCATCTTCATCATCGCAAGGTTGGAGCTCGGATCAAGCAAAAAAAGTGCAACTTTAACCATCACCAATGTGAAAACCTTTAAAAACTGAAAGAGTGCGTGACTTGAAGAAAAATTTCCCTTGGGTCAGGGCATTTATCCTTATCTTCTCGTTGTGCCTAAACTCTGGCATCTCTTTTGTAGTAGAAGGATCAACTGCATCCTTTGCAGCCAATTTCTTAATCAAATATTGGGAATACAGGAGACAAACTGACTTTAGACATGGGACAGGTCCTTCTTAACTCTTTATTGATTAAAGATGGTCTCTATTATTTAAATATTAGATGGTTTGGTGGATGATTCCTCTTATGTACAGGTCAAGGTGTATATTTTAAGAAGCAAGTTAGCACATGAGAATTGGCAAAATATAAGCCAATTTGATTAGTTCACTAGCTATCTAGCCTATCAGTTACAGATATATTGGTGAAACCAAAGGTTTTGAAATAACAATCTTATTGGGTTCTCAGTATATTTTCCTTACCAAATACATGAAAGCACCTGACAATCAATAGAAGAGGATTCTATTGGAAACTTCGAAGATGAGAAGAGAGATGTGATAAGAACGAGAATAAGTAATCATATTTATCTTTAGCTATAGGGTATTATCGATATCCATATTATATGTGATTAAGAACTTATGGGGGACAAATATTACAAATCAAGTGACCATGACTAATTTTGGTATAGGCGCCTAGGTGTCTTCCACTTAGGAGCCTAAGTGACAATATAGGAAAGCAGTGCCTAAGAACTACTATCGCAGCACCTAGGCACCGCTCTGGTTGTTTCAGTTATTAATCCGAAAATTGGTCAGCTCAACCCCATTTTGCATATTTTCTTCCCTCTTTCTTCTTTAGCGATCGAGAGGCAAAAATTAGGGCTCTTCATTTTCGATCGAGAAACTCTCCTACATAGTAAATTTCACTCCTTTAACCTTCTCCTTCAATTCTCATCTTAGATTTTAAAAATTATTTTTAGTGAGAGCTTGGGTTGAAGATATTGAGGAAAATTTTTATCTAACTCCTGATTTGCATCTTGATTGCATCCACATTATATTTTAATCATCTTTCCTTGTGATTTTTATCTTTAATAATTCTTAATGGCTCCCAGAGCTAATGTCAATAAATCCAAATCTTCTTTTAACAAGAAGAAATTTATAAGCTCCAAAGCTGAGGGCAAAGAAGTTGATTGTTGAATGTGGATTCAACAACTTTAGGGGTGTCGTTGAGAAGATGACAGTGAATCGACATTGAGAGGATTTTTTTGTTATAACACCTCTGTAGCTGTGATTTATGTAGTGTGACAGTTCTATGACAATTGTCTTGAAGCATTTGATGATTTACTTATTGTAAGAGAGAATTAGGTTGGCTCCTCTCCTTCTTGTATCAATGTGTAATTCTCTTTGAGAGATGTCTCTAAAGAGTTTTTACTCCAGCTTCATTCCTTCATATTCTGATTTAGATGGGAATATCAGATTTTTGATTGATGGTAGGGTACTTAGAAAATTATAAATGATCATAAAATCAATTATCCTTCATCCAAGTTAAATGCAGCCTTGAAGGCTTAGCACTACTTTATTTCTACTAAACTACTTCCATCTACCAACCTGAGTGAGGTCAATAGGGATATAACCTCTTTCAACTTTTGTATTCAAACCATGAAATCTATTTATATTGGCTCTCTCATTTATCATTCCATCTTCAATGCTTAAGTTGATCCTCATAATGTTATGTTAAGGATTCGAACATTCATCCTAAAGAAAGAAAACTGAGTATATAAGAATATTTAAAATGAGGAGAAGCTTGTCGACAAGCCTTACCAAAAATTGGTTTCACTATATTCTTTTTAAAGTTTCTACTCCACTACATTCCTAAGTTTATTAATGTTTATGATAAATTGGTAAACCTTTTAAAGGAAGTTCTTAAATTCTATTTATTTACCATCTAGTGTACCCTATTTAAAATTTGTTGATTTCTTTTTGAAGTAAATATGAAGTCAGATTTTCTTAAGTGGATGCAAAGTTTCTTATACATTTAGTACAGACTTTTTTGCTAGCGAGTTGTACTTTCATCACTATGAATCACTTAGAGTATGATTTTTGATAATTTGCTTATTAAACCCACTCTTATAAGTCAATTAAATTGGTATTTAAGCTTTAGTGTTACTTCAGGACAAGTAACCTTTAAGTTTGGAGGATTTTGATGTGTAGATAAGTATGTTAGTATTTATTTATGATTTACATATTTTTATAAATGAGTTTGCAGTTTAAAGAAATATATTTTTATGTTTTTCTTAGAGATACAACAAGTAATGGAAGTGAAAAAATGTGTAAGAGACTTGGAACAAAAGGAGCTTATTGAGGACTAACATCTAGGAACCCAAACCATAAGCGCTTAGGCGCCAGCTCCTTTCTCGGACAACCCAAGAGGTTGGCACCTAAGCACCAACCACTACGCGCCTAGGTATCATAGTACTGTCACCTAGGCACCAGACCCTAGGTACTCATTCCTTCTGCAACATACAGAGAGAATGCGCCTAGGCTTCAGTTGATAGGTACCTAGGCACTAACAACTACATGGAACAGTTTCGATAACTCGAAAATCCCATCGTGAGAGTTGTATAAGAGGACCTGGAGTGGATTTATGTTATGATATATGAGTCTAGATATACATGTATGAGATGACTTATGAGGAGTAATGTAGGTAGGATTTAGAATTGATGAGGGTTGGTCATTTGAGGGTTTAGTTTGATGTAGAGTTTCTTCTTCTTCTCCTAGTGCAGAGAATAGCAAGAGTCTTCAGCAGCAGCAACCTAAGAATCAGGAGGAGCGTTGATTTGGCATCTTAAAGTCATTATAAAGGAAAGAAAGATAAGTCTTATTTATATTTTTTGTTGTATTTCATTTTTAACAATTGGATGTTGGATATATCTTATTTCAATGAATCTTTGTGGTGTTTTTCTCATGCTTCTTGAGTAGATTTCTTAACCTTTCCATGTGATGATTAAGTATAATGTATAGGAATGGAAAGTTTTTTTAAATTACTTTCAATTACTGAATGTGATGATTAACCTTTAGATCTTCATTTACTTTTTATTTTGACTAAGTGAAATATTAAAATGTGTTGTGAACCATAATGACTTGGGAGAGCTATGGTAGAATCAACTAGGTTAGTCACTTTGAACTATGGGTATTGATTGATATACCTTGTAGGGAGATGTAAATGTTAGGGAAATATGCTTTAATGAGTTAATTACAAGATTTAAGGAATTAAATTTGTTTTAACCAATCTTCTTTATGCACTCGGGAGAGGGTAAAGAAGAGTGTTACTCCTATTCGTCACTAGACTTTTCTAAGTTACAGTTTACATTTCCTACAACCCACTTATATCATTACAAGGGAGGGTATGTTAAGAACTTAATATTTATAAATCTAAACCACTTTTATTAGAACTAGTTGTGTAGGATTTTAACTTTTAAATTTTTGACTTTAGAATTACTTTGTAGGACTCTAACACAAACTAAATTCTAGGTTAGGACAAAATCATTAAGCTAGAACTTTTCCTAAGTTTAATTCTCCCCGCTTCCTGTGAGATCAACATTCCAGACTCTAAAATTGGATATTACTAATACAACATGTGCACTTACATGAGCCTCCAGTGTATGCTTGCACCTAAAAACAATATTAAAGATAAATGAATATGTCGGTAGAGTTATGGAAGATTTTAGATATATTTATGGTGACTATGGTCTTAGAGTGATTAATAAAGAAAGTAGAGTCATTTTAGATTTTATTTGAGCGTATGATTTTGTTATTTTTAATAAGTTATTCAAGAAATGGATGAGCATATTATACTTATAAGAATGGTTATAATAATATACAATTAATTATTTTCTTAAGAGAAAAAGAGATCGTCAAGAATGTAAAGATTATAAGGTCATTCCCATTGAGAATTTAGTACTCAGTATCGATTATTAGTTTTGGATTTTAAGATGAAGAGTTGTACAATAAAAAATACTTAAATGAACAAATAAAATTATGTTTATGAGTAAACTTTAAGATTTCATGATTTGGGATGTTGATGAAGAAGCAAATTCTATGTTGGATAAAGTAACAAACACTATCACACATGTGGCAAAAGATGTACTTGTAGAATCAAAAGAAAAAATTATATAAACAAAAAGAGTTGTGTCGGCACTATTTTTGGTGTGGGGTTTGCCCGTAAGAAGCTGTCGGTCATCGAAATTGAAATCTCGTTGCCCGCTTCGGAAGGACGTTAAAAAATTTAGTTTTGAAAAATATGGAGTCAAACTGACCCCATAATTTTCATAGTTTAGATGAAAGAGCG
>NEWO01000782.1:57926-68114 GCA_003013225.1 Phalaenopsis aphrodite | reverse complement strand
CCAGCATGTCTAATCGTTGTCTTAGGATTTTCTTTTTCAATGAGCCCTCTTAATTAAACTATAATAAAAATTCAGAGAAGAGGAGAGAATAAAAAATGGGGAAATAAGGAGAAAATTAGGCAAACAAAATTTTCTAAAAAAAATCTTGGAGAGCTTATGTGAGTTAAACCTCATGTTATAAGTCAAAAGTGTACGTCCAAACAAGACCCGATCAAAACACTTTGGACAAAATCTCTATGAATGAAAAACCTTATAAGCTACCCAGGTAACCAAAGAAATAAAAAATAACTGCTAAGTAGTAGTGAAGCCTTAATGATTTAAATTCAAAAAAAACCACAATTCATAATTTGGTGGGTCCTTAGAGGTTTTAAGGATGATTTTCTTAAACAAAGCATAATAAGTTTACTTGTTTTTCAAAATATCCAAAAAATTGTTAAAGTGTTTATGAGATACCCTATACAACCTTTAGCGTCTTTTGAATCATTTTCGAGTTCATTTGAACTTATTATGTTGTTGAATAGAACACTCCAAAGTTTATTAGGTTTAAGTCATGTTCAATTCTATTACTCAATTAGCCCATGAGAGAAGGGATAGGCTAGTTTGAGCTTGTAGTGTTTAAGAGGACTTAGAACTAACCCTAAAGTATCTTTATATTAAACATATCTCACTACAAAGCTCTTAAGTCATTAAGGTGGATGTGTAATTTTAGAAAAGATCATATTGAGAACATTTAATTCATATTAAAAGATCAACTTATAGCTCAACCATTGGTTTGAGACTCTAGGTTTGTAAGTTATTGACTTCTTCACTTATGTCCCAACATTTAGATCATTCAAATTCGTGTTTTCTTCCAATATTTAACAATTTGGATAATTACAATTTTATCCTTCTTTTCTTAACGTGAAGGTAAATTAGTTTCTACCTCCTACCTACATGTTCCAATCACCTTAAGATGTTTCATAGGATCAAATATTACCCTTTAAGCCATTAGCTCATCCTAAATCTTAATTAGGGATGAAAAGGTGGAAATTACAGTTTTTCCCCTAATGCTCCATTCGTCATAAGTCTTTTAAATTAATTTATATGGGCTTGAAAATTTGTTGACCTATCTTTCATGGGTTAACTGAAATACTAGGGAAGAAAATATATTATTCAAATCTTTATTTTATTTTTGATAATTATTTTAGTCCAAAATTAGGAATCTCTAAAGTTAATTCATTTAATCAACCAAGGTAAAGTTTTTGTACTTAGGCAATTTACTGGAGGTTCATATAGATTAGAAGACCACTTGGGTTAAATTTGATGAATTTTTTAATTATATTTTAAATTTTATAATTATTTAGAAATTTGATGATTAATTAAAAGGAAAATATAATTTAATTTCAAAAATTAATTTTTATATTTATTTTAGTCTTTATAAATTCAGATAACTGAGAGTAACAAAATTTTCACTTTTTGTGAATTTTTTTTATTTATTTTAACTATTTTAGTGTAAAATTAAGGAAAATACATTTTAGGCATCTAAAAAATACATAAATATATTAAGAAAATTAGGAAAAAGATTCTAATTGGTCCCAAGTGGCTCTGAAATAATTAGTGACATTTTGGTGCATTTTTTTATTTTTTAAAATTTTAATTATTTTTAAATTAAAAATTAGCTCAGAAATGAACTTTTTATTTTAACGTCAATTTTCTTTTTCTTAGGTGTCCCTGGTCACAAGAATCACCCCAAACCACTTTTCATAATTTTTTTTATTTATATTTTATTTATTATAATTATATTAGTGCAAAAATCTCATTTGCTTTGAAAAATACACTTTGATGGTAAAATCAATTCATATTAATTTCAATTTTTTACAGAGGCTTTTCATGACCATTATCGTCAGTGTGCATTAATTTTTATTATTTTTGGTTTATATATTTTTTTTAATTTTTTATTGGTTTTAATGACTTAAATTAGGAAATTAGATTTTAAAGACATTCAAACTTAGGTTTTATTTTTCTTATACTTCTCTGACCACAGTGAACCTAAAAAAATAAACCACATATTTTGCTAATTTTTATTTTAGATTATATAATTATTTTTAAGCAAAAGGGTGGTGACATAACCTTAGAAATGAGGGTTTACCATGTTAGGGGTGTTCTCTGACTTTAGAAAAAAAATCAGAGAACAATGTCAATCACAGAGAGAACAAACCCTCTAAATTTCATATTATGGTGATTAATATTTCATTATTTATGACTTAATTAAGGTTTATAGTATTTAATCATTTTAAAAATAAATGTATGACACATAATTTATATTTTTAGTTCACATTATTCTCCTTTTTTCTCTTAGCACAATGGTATCTTTATTTCATTTCTTTTTATTTTTATACACCAAGTTATAAAATTTTAAAGTTTCTAAATTATTTAAATCATTTAATCACCTATTTTTTTACTTATCCACGCGTCTCTAACTCGATCCTCGGTAGCTCCGAAAGCCCATGAGGTGCTCTCCCATTCGACACCGCCTTCCGGCTCAGCGCTGACTCAACCTTGGCTTTATGCTCTATCTCCTCGTCAAACTCCTTTTATGCTGTCTAATGGATACACACGCAAATGGACTAAATTCGTTCATCATCCCTATTTTACCATAACTAAGAACCACTCGGTCTCTGAACATAAGATCTTGCTTGATACTCCACCAAATTGCATGGGGTTTGATCTTTTAGCTTCATCTAATTGAGACAAGCATATCCATATGTTTAAATTCATATGAAATTAAACTTCCCTTCACAATTACTTAAACCAAGCATGATTTTAGGGTTGCTGATCTACAACTTTTCCCAAGAGGTGAGGCCTCTATTGGGTTCCTCCAAATTGCTCTCACAGCTTCCTCAGACCTTCCTAAACTCATCCCAATCAAACTCCAGCAATCTCCCCTACTGTAAACCCAATTTCAAGCTTGAAATCCAGGGCTTTTTTTGTCACTCCATAAAACTCTACAATCCTTGAAATTAATTGCTCTCACAGCTTCCTCAGGCCAAAAGAAGAATTTCCCAACCAAAACCCCTCTCTTCGAGCACCATGGCTTTTATTTTCACCATGGATTTATCCTAAATTATGGGAAATGGAAAAATTTTAGAATTTTTTGAAGAAGTTTAAATAAAATCCAAGGTGAAAATTTTCTTACCAAATAATCTTACTTGTGGAGTTAGATTTATGATTTTATAATTTATTTGGATTTTATTCAAATTTCCATAGAAATTATTATGACACCATATATGAAGAGGGGAAAGCCTATGAGAGATTTCAATGCAAGGATATTAGCCAACCATAAAGCCCAACATAACTATAATACCAAAATGGGCCCGAGGAAGTTGATTCAAGAGCGAGCATTTGCTAAAACAGGTGGCAAGATCGAGAGGTTGATAGTCGCTAAAAATTGGGAGAGATTCTGCTACTTCACTGCAGTAGCTATTGTTCCAATAATCCAAAAGTTATATGCCAACTTACAATTTAATACAGATAATCACAGCTTCGAGAGAGGTAGGCAAGTTGAGTTTTGTAGAAAGAGGATCAATGCATTTTATGGATTGAGAAATGATTTCCATTATGAATATGTTTCTCCACTTCCATGATGACTTTTCAATCAAAGGTATGGCATTACTTCATCTCTACAAAGCTTCTTTCTATGAATCATTTGAGCAAAGTAACAAAGGAAAGGGCTATGCTAAATTTCTACATTCAACAAATGAAAGCAATAGATATTGGTGCTCTTATAGTACATAATGCTCAGAGTATTGCAAAGAGTGTTACAACTAGTGGTTTGGGATACCCTGCCTTGATTTTTACTTTATGTGAACAATCAGCAGTAGAGTTTGATAGAAATGAAGAAAAGCTGCAACCACAGAAACAAATTGGGAAACACACAGTCCAAAGATTTGAATCATTCACTAGATTCAGGAGTGGAGGTAATGATAGACCCTCAACATCTGCAGCGGGGCCATCTACTTCCAACTCTGCTTCACTAGATACCATCATGGAGCAGCTTATGATCCAACAAAAAGATGGTGTAAATATGAAATATAGGATTGGAGGGTTGGAAGCAAGGAATGCATGTAACGATGAATATCAGCAGAGGAGAGTTTGATATGATATAGCATATCAAGAGGCACTTATTAGATATCTTAGGGGTAATTATAATGTGGAATTTCAAACTTGCCCAATTTTACTCTTTATGTGCCAGGTCATGTTGAAGAGGAAGAAGAAGAAGAAGAATAAGAAGAAAAATAAGAAGAAGAAGATGATGATGATAATGAGGAAGAGGATGATGACCGATATTTTAGAATTTTGTTATGTTTGTTTGTTATTTTGATTGTTTGATTATTTGTTTTCTTTAAAAATGTTGTAAAAGGAACTTTCATTTAATGTTGTACTATGGACTAAATTGTAATAGTAATTGTAGATTTTTTTTTTCATTTTTAGTTATTTTCAGTTTTTGTTTATGTTTTTAATTATTAGCAATTCCTTTAAAATATATTAGGTTTCATTTAAAGCTTTAAAGCCTATATTTTAAAAGTTAGCACATGCAGTATACTAGAGCCCAGTTTCATATTTAGAAATCATGTACATGTTAGTTTTATTTTTATGCATTTACTGTTCTCTTTCACCTACAAAATTTTTTTACTGAACATTTTTAATTACTTAAAAATTTAAGTTTAGGGGAAAGAAAGAAAATTTTCTTTTAAAAAAAAGAAGTAAACTAAATTTTATTTGTTCTCAATTAAATATTATTTTAATGTTAATTTAACATGAACTTGGATATTAGAGTTTAACTTTATATGACTATATTTATGCGTATAAATATTATGGTAAATTTAGGTAAAAGTTTTTAATAACAAAGGTCAATTCTAAAGTTAAAGATATTTGGTATAAAATGTTAAATCTATGTTTTCTATTTAAAATAAAGGAAGTTGTATTTTTGAAGTATTAAGAATCTTAGAATTTCATTTAAAAAGAAAAGAATGAGACTTTATGAAAATCATTCAAACTAATATGAATTTAGATTGAAGAAATGTAAAAAGTTTTAACTTTAAGAAATGGATAGTGAATTTCAAAATTATTAAAGGCTATCGATATGTAGTAATCCTCACTTCAAAAAGAAAAGAAAAGAAAGGATTGAAAAGATCTTTAAAAAAAAGGAAAATGAAAAAGAAAGGAAAAAAAAAAATAAAATAAAAAGAAAAATATGAGGAGAAGTTTGAGGAGATGCCTAATTAAAAATTGGCTTCACTTGAATCAACTTGAGGAAAATGTTTATTACATCTTCTAAACTTGTATTTGAGTAATATCACCCTTAATAGTAAAGTTTTCATGAAATTCTTTTTCATATGGATATTAAAAGTATCATTGATATAATAAATTACTGTTCTTCTTGGAATGAATGGAGATTCAAAAATCTTAGATTTGATTACTAAGTATTCTTATACTTATAATTTTAATCTAAGTTATTAAAAGTTTTTCCTATATTATACTATTTTATTTATTAAACTAAAGTATAGAAGTTTATAATTTAATCTCTATCCTAAGTCATATTTTTATGTAGTAAAAAAGTCACTTGAGGACAAGTAACATTTATGTTTTGGGGATATTGATACACCAAAATAATGCGATATTTTAAGTATATATTTTATGCTTATTTTTTTGTGATATTGCACTTTAAAGAATGATACTTTCATTTTTTTTTTTTGCAGCTATATCAATTTTAGACATTTGGAGCATATATAGTAAAAGAGAGGAAAGTTGGAGCCAAAATGGAGAACTTTGTGATTCTGACACTTGAAGAGCTAGAACTGTAGACAACTTATAGAGAGATAGCACCAGAGGCACCATTATACAGAGAAGTGGTGCCTGAGGCGCTAGATTTTGTGCCACAAGCGCCAGAACCCAGAACGACACTAACTTAAGTAACTTGGCACCTGAGGCTCCAAAATTGGCGCCAGAAGTGTCAGAGATGATAATTGTTGGATTAAGGTAGTTTAGGACATATTTTGAGTGGATTTTGAGTGATTTAATGCATCTAGACACTTTGGAAGGCTCTTTAATGAAGGGATATGTCTCTTGAATGAATGGACATGTCTTTTGGGATTCAAAGGGTGTGACTTTTGGAAAGAATTTTGGAGGAAATTTTGAATTCTTTTTGAAAGGAGGAAGCCCTTAATTAAAAAGGAGAGTGGTGAGAGACTGTTTAGGGGGGCGGCGTAAGAGAGAAGAAGATTTGAGGCGTGAGATAGAGTGAGGGACCTGGAGATTTTCTTCTAAAGTTGTAAGAGGAGAGGGAAAATAAGATATTTCTTCTTCATTATATTTCAAAGAGAGAATTGAGAGTGCTTGTAAAGAGGGAAAGTGGTTTAAAAGGTCTTCTAGAGATTTGCTTGGGAAGGAGTGTGAGATAAGTTGTGTTTTTTATTTCTTTGTTTTATAAATTTATTTTTATATAAGAAATCTGTGTTTTATCATTTCCTTGTCATGAATTCTAAGTCATCTTCTTTATCCTTCTCCCTACTCTAAGATAAGATTTTGTGAAGAATTGATTTTATTTTTTACAATTTTAAATGTCAAAAATTTGTGATGATACGAACTCTGGTATTTATTTACTTTTTGATCGGTCAATTAAAAGGTTGAAATTTGTTGAGAGACATAAGATTCGAAAGGGATATGCTTTCTACAACAAGGTGAGAGTCACATTCAATTCCTTCGGTGAGAAATTAATCCATGGGGATGAATGCAAATAAATAGGAAAATATACTTTGTTGGATGTAAAATTAGAGATTTTAAGGTGACAGATCGAAATCTTCAATTTGATCTAGTTGATTGGAAACTAATGTGAGATTGCTAGCCCTCAGGTGAGGGAGAAGTGGGAGCTCTGGAGTGAGAGCTAATATCCTTCCAACCTAACCACGGAATTAGGGGTCAAACTCTGAATTATTCAATGTTCTTTATGCAGTTGACAGAGAATAAATAATAGGATTGCTCCTATTTAGCACAATAAAATTATAGATATATATTTTTAAATGATTTTAATTTCCTCACAATCCATATATTCATTGTAAAGGGGAAGGAAACTTTCTAAAATTTGAACTCTTTGTCACAAAAACTTTGTTTAGTTTTTATAAGTTTACTTTTGAAGTTTAGCAAATTGTTTAGTTAACTTAGTTCTTTTAACTCCATTTTATTTAGCTTACACTCAATTACTTTAGATTTGAATTTTGTACTTAAGTTTTGTAGTTTGAATTTTGTGTTTTACATTATAGTCATAAGAATTTCCAACTCCCTGTGGGTTTGATACTTAGGACTCCATTAGAGCCCGTTATTACTAGAGTGATACATATACTTGCATTTTTATTACGGGTTTAGCAGTTTAATGATTTTAAAAGATAAAATTATTTATACTAAAGTTTTTTTTTTATGATTGAATTGTATATTTGTTATTCTTGTTGTCGTGTGTGTTTTATAATATTGAAAAATATTTACAAAAGCAATACATAACAAACCACGCATCAGATGTCACAGATCCTAAGGAGAACCTCGGTGACTTTCCAAGCTATTCTATTGTTTAGCTTCGAATTTGAGGAAATATTAATAGATATTTCATACTGCCAATTATTATTATTTAGGGCTTACACTTATATGACACAGTGAGATAAATATCCTTGAACATAGGAGAGTGAATTTCATAACGAACGACAACCTCGGAGCCTAAGACGAGTTAAGGCTTAAATTGCACAATATGGTTGTGCAAAGGCCTAAAGGTGAGTTAAGAATTTATGTCATACTAGATGGGCTACCTTGAAGTCATATGACTTGTTATTTAATTCTAATAAAAGGTTATGTTGTAGATTTGGTTGCTCTTTCTTGAAGTTATTCTTCTTTACATGCTTATCATACTGCCCATAATGTTAGCTCCAAGCTCCTCATCAAAGTGACAGCTCGAGGTAAAAACTTATAATTTTGTAGCTTAAGTGAAAAATTTTGTTGTTATTGTTTAAGTGTCTTTAGTGAGAATTTTAATTTAGTTAGAGTGACATTGGTTAGGATCCTATGATTCCCTCATTCTGGCACCACTATTTGCTCTTGAGTTTACCAAGCCAAAACAATCCGTTAAGCTCATTTCAATCGGAGAAAACCCATTAACAATCGTAGGTTACCTCTTCCGAGAAATCCTCGTAATCTAAAAAGGAGTGTATTATGTTAATTCATTATTTTGAAAGTGTATTTTTAATTTTGAAAATGTGTTTTTGTGTTTTTAAATTTTGGTTTAGTTTTGCATATAAAGTAAATAAATGCAAGTTGAAAATGTTGTAAGGTAAATAATAAAATAAAATTGCAATGCATAAATGAAAATGTGTATTTGGGCTTTTGTTACCGCTGCATGGTTAGCATCACAAAACATAATATATTTGCAAGAAACTTAAATTGCACAATATGGTTTTAAAAGATAAAATTATTTATACTAAAGTTTTTTTATTAGGATTGAATTGCATATTTTTTATTCTTGTTGCTGTGTGTGTTTTGTAATATTGAAAAATATTTACAAAAGCAATACATAACAAACCGCGCATCAGATGTCACAGATCTTAAGGAGACCTCGGTGACTTCCCAAGATATTCTATTGTTTAGCTTCAAATTTGAGGAAATATTAATAGATATTTCATCCAGTCAATTATAATTATTTAGGGCTTACACTTGTATGACACAGTCATATAAATATCCTTGAACATAGGAGAGTGAATTTCATAACGAACGACAACCTCGGAGCCTAAGACGAGTTATGGCTTAAATCGCACAATATGGTTGTGCAAAGACCTAAATGTAAGTTAAGAATTTATGTCATACTAGATGGGCTACCTTGAAGTCATATGACTTGTTATTTTATTCTAAGAAAAGGTGATGTTGTAGATTTGTTTGCTCTTTCTTGAAGTTATTCTTCTTTACATGCTTATCATACTGCCCACGATGTTAGCTCCAAGCTCCTCATCGAAGTGACAGCTCCAGGTAAGAACTTATAATTTTGTGGTTTAAGTGACAAATTTTTTTGTTATTGTTTAAGTGTCTTTAGTGAGAATTTTAATTTAGTTAAAGCAACACTGGTTAGGATCCTATGATTCCCTCATTCCGACACCACTATTTGCTCTTGAGTTTACTAAGTCAAAACAATCTGTTAAGCTCATTTAAATAGGAGAAAACCCATTAACAATCATAGGTTACCTCTTCCGAGAAATGCTTGTAATCTAAAAAGGAGTGTATTATGTTCGCTCATTATTGTGAAAGTGTATTTTTAATTTTGAAAATGTGTTTTTGTGTTTTTCAATTTTGGTTTAGTTTTGCATATAAAGTTAATAAATGCAAGTAGAAAATGTTGTAAGCTAAATAATAAAATAAAATTGCAATGCATAATTGAAAATGTGTATTTGGGCCTTTGTCACCGCTACATGGTTAGCATCATAAAACATAATATCTTTGCAAGAAACTTAAATTGCACAATATGATTTTAAAAGATAAAATTATTTATACTAAATTTTTTTTTATTAAGATTGAATTGCATATTTGTTATTCTTGTTGTTGTGTGTGTTTTATAATATTGAAAAATATTTACAAAAGCAATACATAACAAACCGCGCATCAGATGTCACGGATCCTAAGGAGAACCTCAGTGACTTCCCAAGCTATTCTACTAAGCCCTTAAGTCAAGTTCTTGGAGTAAATTTGTAATAATAATAAAAAAAGTAAAAGGATTTAACTATTAATGAAAGATTGCATTAATCACCAATTAGGGGGTTCAAATGAGTAAGGTATTATCTGCTTAGCTCGAACCCACTACTTTAGGATCATCCAATTAGGTTAACTTCGAAGTCATTATAATTTAGGAAAATTAGATTTTTACGCTTATTATAGAAAAAGTAGTGAGTTGGTTTCTACCTCTTAAACCCTTTTGTTTCACATCCAAAAGATGTCATTATGGTCAAAATTATCCATTTACTCTTAGATCTAACCTAAAATTTAATTGGCGCATCAAATTCCCATAATTACAATTTTGCCCTTTCCACTTCATATATCATTAAATTCAACTCAAGTGACTTTAAAATATTGTTGGTACTCCACTCATGGGTCAATTAAAATATCAACGGTAAAATTTTGATTTTT
>NEWO01000782.1:41002-54992 GCA_003013225.1 Phalaenopsis aphrodite | reverse complement strand
AATTCCTCTTTGAAGCAGCAAGGAGGAAGAAATCTCTCACTTTCCCTCCACTCTTACAATCTCTCAAAGAATTCCTCACAATTTAGACTCTCTACACATGTTTCACACTCCAAATTTTAGTCTTCTCCCCTTTCCACGCTCTCCAATTTTCGGCTATAATAGTCTTTTAAAGTTGTTGATGAGCTTTCCCAAGAGTTGCCTAAGCATCCCTTCAAAATTTGGTTTTATCCAAAGCCTGATTGGGCATAACCGCCAAGCTCACCGTCGGCGGCCTTGAGGGCGTCGTCGGCGGACCTTCTTAATGAATTAATTATGGAGTCTCGGGAAAATTTCGTTGTCGGTGGGGTCGATGGCGCCGTCGGCGCCCTAGTTCAATTTTGTACATTTTAGTCCTTTTCGCTCCAAATTCGCTCCTTTTTGCTTTTTTTATCCAATGACCCTAATTCATCATTCCTGGAACAAAACATCAAAAATACCTTTCTTTAAAGTACAATATCATCAAAAATAATATAAAATAGGTATGAAAATCTCAACATATTTTTCTTTGGTCAAAATCTACGAAACTTAATTATTACTTGTCCTCAAGTAATTTTAGTACTATATAAAAGTTATGATCTACTGTAGTGAAGTTTTAATTTAGAAATAGTATAAGTTTGATTCAGATAAATATCATAATGAGACTTTTAGAAAAAATTCAAGTAATTGAATTAACTCTGTAGCCACAAGATTATATAGTCATCAAGTTTAAGAGTTATATTCTTCTATTTATTTCAAGAATGACCATATGTTGCAATATTAAGTCACTTAGAATATTCAAAAGATAGGAACTTCATGAAAACTTTATTAGTAAAAGATCTATTCCATAAATATAAGTTCAGGAATATATTTAGGTTTTCCCTTTAGGTAGGTCCAATGAAGCCAATTTTTGATTAGGCATATCCTCAAGCTTCTCCTCACTTCTATATTTTTTTTTCTTTTCTATTTTTCATTTAGATTGCCTTCAATCCTATATATTTTTCTTTTCTTTTCAGGGATTGTTTTCAATCCTTTCTTTTTCCGTTTTCAAGTGAGGATTACTATATCTGGATACCCTTTAATGATTTTGAACTTCACTTTTCTTTCCCTAAATTTGAAACTCAAAGCATTCGTTTACCTTATAAATATTTCATAGTTTTCACATCATCGAGCCCAAATCTTTTCTTCTCAAATGAATTTCCAGATTCTTAATACTTCAAAATATAGTTTCCTTTACTTTAAATAGTTAGCTATAATCTTATTCTTTTATACTAAATATCTTAAGTTACAAAATTAATTTTCATTACAAAAATATTTCTTTAAATCTACTATAATATTTAAATAGCTACAAAAATATAGTTACCTGAATTAAATTTACTACATAAAATCATATAAAAAATTTTTAAAAATATTGAAATAAAGGACATCTAATAGTTAATCTTTTTCTTCGCTCCCCCAAACTTAAATTTTCCAATATAAAATAATACAAATGGAAAGAAAAACTCTAAATATAAATCATACCTTAATATTTTAAGCATTTTCATCATCCTGAAATTTTTGCAGCCTTCTCAACATTTCTACTTCACCTGGTCTGTAATATTAGGAGTTTTCTACACATAAATCATTAGAGGAATTTCTGAGTAATGAAATTTTGAAATAAGTATAAAACTAAAAAAATAAACAAGCATAACATTTCCTAATACAAACACAATACTAACAAAACAATTAAAATTAAAATGCAAAAATAAAAATCACATTACATTAGCGTCCACAAAATACTACTCAACATCTATTAAACTACACATGCAAATTTAACTATAACACTAACTTTATAACAAAAATTAAAATTATCCAAGTACACAAAATAATAAAAATGAAAGTTCAAATACATAAACATCCATTTCTATTACAAAAAGATTACAGAAATAAAAGTACAAATATAAGTACATCAATTAGATTCAAATATCAAAATCCCACACTATGTCTTCATCGCCTTGATCACCAAGTGGATCGGGCTGATACTGAGTATATCGGGGACACTCAAGAAAAGTAACATCAGGCTCACCTCTGTAGTGTCAGACCTAAGCTTTGTAATAAGCTACCTCGAAATTTGAATGCCTCTGAATGTACTCATTATCATAATCGTATCGATGTTCTAATGCTCCAATCCTTTCATTTATCACTCTATGTTTTTTTGTTGCAAGGTCAACTCATTCATGAAATCAGAGAGGGTAGGGAAACTAGAAGGTGGAAGGTCATAACTTGTAGAGGGGACATCTCTACTAGTAGAAGGTTCTTGACTTCTACTCCCAGTTATCCATTTCTCATGGGATTCATAAGTTTTTAAATTGGCCTTACTAATGAGTTTCATAGGGTAAACCCATTATTCTTCTCCAATCTCTACTCCAGAAATTTTGCAAATTGCATAAATAAGTCCAGGATGTCCTATACCTCCACTTATCTCACTCCTTGTCATAGTCAATATATTCTTAAGAATGATTCTCCCCACATATAGTTCTATTTTTCTGAATACAGAAATTCAGAATAGCTCTATCACTAGTTACCTCACTATGGTGATCAGTCGGTAATAGAATAGAGGAAATGAAATAGTATCATGCCTTAGAGGTGGCATTCAGCATGGAAGCAGAAAAATTTACCCGTTCTCGCTGTTTTATCTTCCATGTTCCTTTCCCATCAGTGAGAAAGTTGATCACATCATTCAGGGGACCTTCCATAGTACTGAAGGATTCATATTGGCAACTATTAGAGTCTGGGACATCGTAAAAGGTGTTGATGCGAGCGGCAGTAAATTCAATAGGAAATCCACACACTTGAACGATTCCATCTTCAGAATAGATTACATTGGCGTAGAACTCCTTCACAACATTTGCATCAGCTTTTTTGGTGGTGTAACAAAAGTTTTCCCACCTCCGCTCGACAATAACTCGTTCAATTTCTCCTCCCGGACTTTCAAAACTCGATCTTATATGTAGTTCTTTCTTTTAAATATGGAAGTAAATTTTATTTGATCCATCACATTGACGAAGCGAGATTCGTCAAACTCAACTCTTCTCTTTTGTCGTGGAGTCATTTCAATCTAATCAAATTATTTAAAAAATTCCAAAAATTACTTCAAATATGCAAATCATGGCTTCCAATAGTAATTTTAAGAGTCAACACTAAGATCCATGAATTTCTTCCCAAATTTTCTTCACATTCTAAAATTTCTCGGATCTCCTCAATGTGGAAGAAATCCATGATGAAAATCAATTAATTTTAGTTAGGATTGAAGCTCTTACTTAGAGATGATCAAATTCGGTGTAAAAAAGCCTTGAAATTGCCTCCCAATCCAAGATCTCTCAAGCCCTAGGTCAAAAATGGCTTTTTTAGGAGGAAGGGGATGATTAATAGTGGTGGTTGACTGGTAAAAATTGTGGTTAAAGGTGTTTTTTTGTGAGCTCGCCCTCGGCGCGCTCTATTAGAATTAAATGCTAAGTCTCGGGAAAATCTCGTCGTAAGCAGCATCGAGGGCGCTGTCAGCGGGCTCTATTGATTTTGTCCAAATTTCGGATTTTCGCGATTTCTATCAATTCCAAGTCTAAACTACATCCGTTTAATCATTATAAACATAATTTTAAGTGACTAAATGATGTACTTATCACATATATACTTTCACAATACAAAACATGACATTTATATATAAATTCCAAGGGGGTACAAAAAATGTTACATAACACACCTAAGTTTAGTATTTTCTAAAACTCGATACATTAATTCAGCGTCGTAATCTAAACCACAACACTTAAAATGCTGAAAACAAAACATCTTATGCTTAGTCTCAACTATACGGAGATCTAAAAGCATAATTCTAAAGAAAATTAAATACAAAGTTCAAATCAAAATAAATAGATAGACAGATCGGTAGTAATATAAATCTACTAATCTTCAGACTCAGTACTAGATTCTCCTTTGAGATCACCCATTGATTGCACATGAACAAAGAGGTTGTAGAAGGGTTGGAATGAAGATTCTTCAGTGGAATCTTCTTCTATTAGCTTCAACCTCCTCATCAGTCGTATCAAACTATCTTCTAATTGTCCAGAATGAGAAAAATGTTCTTTCATCCTCTAGTCCAGATGATCGAAGAAATTAGAGATATTATTAATCGCATTCATGACATTTTGTACTTCATTTTCCAATTTCTTGATTCGGAACAGGATCACCAAAGACTTGTCAGGAATCAAGGGTTGAACTGGCAGTGAATTATGAGATGATTGATCTACTATAATGACCATGTCATTTTCATCTTCAAAAGCTGGGAATTTCTCAGTTGGATCCAAAGGCTTCCAAGGTAGAAGTATATTTTCCCAATTTTTTGTAGAACACTTGGAACTGACTGCAAAGTGTGAAAATTGTGGAGGGATTTCCAAGCCCATAAGTTGATCCATGAACGATCAGGCCTGAAATCGACTTCACAATTATTGATCAAATCTCGATCGGCAGTCCCCTTTTGATGCAGTAATTCAAAATGACACTTTCTTTAGAAACTTTACTGATCTTCATTGTCAGTAATAGTTTTGCAGAAATGAAAAAGGGCTAATGTTTCGAAACAAGATTTAGGAGTGTCGTAGAAAAACTAACATACCTGTTTTCTCTTATTTCCCAGTCGTCAGTTTCGCCCTTTAAATATTGGTTAATTTCATTCATTTGGTTTCTAATTGGGACGAAATTGGAATAGTGGCATACAGGAATAGTTTTTATCATGTATAATTTGTTGATCCATGCAGAAGTGAAAGTGATTCATCTTCCTTGCACATAAACAACTCCCTGGTTGATTCCATGTATAAATTTCGTTTACCACAGGAACCACCATGATGGCGATAGTGTAGCACAACACTTCCCATCTTCACCACACTATTGTTTCTTCAATTTTCGTCTTGGGATTATTCAATCCACAATTTATGAATCCTCATTCCTTGATCAATCTTTTCTTCATCAGTAACTTGTTAAAGATTGCTACGCTTCCGCACTAATAAACTTTCATCGATTCAAAACTCGCATTCCGTGATTATAAGGGGAATTGGATGCCATAGGACTGACATTAGTGGAGTTTCACTTCATTTTTTGGGGGAAAATATGAGTCTAGGAATCAAATTTTAGAGTTTAAAAAGATTATTCCCGCCAAAAAATCGCAAAAAACCGCCATTTGAACCCAAGTAACCGTCAATTCACCGGTCACGCCGTCGGTGGGGTCGATGGCACCGTCGGAGAGCCTCTATATTAATTTTTCCTGGACTCTCGGGAAAAACCTGTCGTTGGCGGCGTCGAGGACACCGTCGGCACCCAAGGCAAAATTTTCACAGTTTCGCTCTGGTCTGAATGCGTTCCAATTTTTCTCTATGGATCCAATTTTTCTCTATGGATCAATTTTTTATGATGATTCAAGGGTAAATAACAGTAGTAGAGCTTAATACTACCACAAACTAACGATAATTTCAAATAAAAACTATTATAATTGTGATAAAAGTAAAGATAAGTATGGGTTGTCTCCCATAAAGCGCTTGGTTTAACGTCGTCAGCCCGACCTATTCAGGTGTCATTCAGGTTGACTAATCATTAAAACCTATTTAAAATTTGGTCTTTTACCCTCAAAATACAGTTTTAATCTGTGTCNATTAAAACCTATTTAAAATTTGGTCTTTTACCCTCAAAATACAGTTTTAATCTGTGTCCATTTACTTTAAATCTATTTCCAATTTTCTGATCTTCAATCTCAACAGCTCCTTAAGTATAAACTTGAGTCACAGTAAATGGTCCTAACCAACGAGACTTCAATTTCCCAGGAAATAACTTCAGCCTAGTGTTGTAAAGAAAAACTTCTTGTCCTGGTTCAAAGTTCCTTTGGTTAATCTTCCAAACATCCCATAACTTTAGTTTCACCTTATAAATTTTTTCGTTATCATAAGATTCATTTTTTAATTCTTCCAATTCATTTAATTGTAACAATCTCTTCTTACCAGCATCTTTGAAACTATAATTGAATTCTTTAATCGTCTAAAATGTTTTATGCTCCAATTCTACTGGTAAGTGACAAGTCTTTCCAAAAATTAGTCTGTAAGGAGTCATTCCATTAAGAGTTTTATAAGAAGTCATGTATGCCCATAATGCGGTGTCCAGTCTAGTGGACCAATCTACTCTACTAGGTGACCAATGGAAAATATATTGAGATTTTATAACCTATTTTACACTAATTTTGATGATATTACCCTTTAAAGAAGGGTATTTTTGATTTTTTTTAGCAGGTATGATGAATTATGGTCATTGGAGCAAAAAGAAACAAAAACAGTGCAATTTGAAGCGAAAACGAGCAAGAAATTAAATTTTGCCCTGTCACCTTTCGATAAGTCTTTCGATGCTTAATCTCTTTTAAACTTCTTGCATATTTTTGAATAATATTATAATTTAAAGGAAGGTTGTTTTCATGCTTATTTATTATGGCTATCTGTTAGGAACACAACGCAAGTGAAATGGGGCGAAACAGAGCTAAAACAGAGCCAAACGGAGCGAAACAGTGGAACTGCACAGTCTGCTCGCCCGACGGCTCCCAAAATGGCACCAACGGCAATATTTATCCAAGAAGACCAAAAAATGAACGAAAAGCTCGCCGACGGCGCTCGGGACTGTTATGGGCCGAAATTCAACGTATTTGGACACATTTTGAAAGGATTCTTGTGGCAACTCTTCAAACTTCGTCCCTAAACTTTAAAAGAACAAATTTTGGTTAAAAAAGAGTTTTTTTTTTTGTGAGAGGAATGTTAGAAAAAGTGTGGAGAAAGTTAAAAGTTTTTTAGAATAGGAGTAGAAATGTAGATTTCTACCCTTTTAGAGAGATTGGAGATGAGATTTTGAGAAAATTTGTAAGCAGATGTTCTAGCATTGCATGGATCGATGGGAGACTTTGTGGGAGAGATATTCATCTTTCTTTCAAAGGGAAAAAGCTAAGTATTGTGTTCTTCATTATCTTTTATTTTTTGTAAACACTTATTTAGTGGATTTGCTTTGATGAAATGAAGTTTTTGTTGTGTTTTCTTCGTGCTTTGTGATGAGCTTCTTTTACTATCTCTTCTTGTTTGGAAATAATGGTATGAGAAGATTATGTCGTTCTTTTCATTTTACTTTTCTTTTGTAATGAGTAAAATTTATGTTTAGGATTTTGTGATGCATGTTAGAAGTGGATTTAATTATCAATGTGATGATTTTTACTTGCACTTTATTTACATTACAATAAAGGCCTGTTATAGTGTTAAAATTTGTTGTAATTGCAAGACCCAAGAGGGTTGTGCAATACTCAACAAAGTAGAACCACATTCAGATTCCATGGATGGTTAAGCTCATGGGAGTTGAATGTAAATAAATAGGGAAATATACTTTGATGGGAGTAGAATTAGAGATTTTAGGGTGACAGACTAAAATCCCCAATTTGGTTCTATTGTTTGAGTACTGAAGCGGAGAAGTTAGCCCTCAGGTGTGGGGAACATGGAAGCTCCTAAGTGAGCGTCGGTATCCTCCCAGCCTAGTCACAGATTCAGTAAACAAGCATAGGATTAGTCAATGTTCTTTATGTCTGGACCAAAGGGTAAAGAATAGGATTACTTCTATTTAGCACATACAATATTTAATGCATCTCATTCCTTTACATTATTCAATTCATTACATAAGAATAGTAGTTTTTAATATCTCAAAATTCTCCAAACCAATTCATCCAAAAACGGTTATCTTTAGAATTAATATTTGCATTCAGGTATAGTTACTATCTCTACATTTAACACTTACATTTAGGAGTAGTTGCTAGATAAAATATCATTTTAATCGACATTCCAAACTAAGAAATAACTATAGTAAACTAGGATTTGACTATGGACCTCTTACCTCTCTTCCCTGTGGGATCGATAAACGGGACTCCACTAGAGCCCTGTATTACTTAAGCGATACGTATACTTGTGTTTGAAATTATGAATTTACAAAATCATCATAAATATATGAATTTAGGTTCATAAATTCTTGCATATTAAAAGTTGCATCAAGTTTTTGGCGTCATTGCCGAGGGTTTAAATCTTCTAGTAGTGGTGTCAAATTCTTGTATTTTTAGGTATATAAAAAGTCGCTGTCAAGTTTTTGGCGTCGTTGCCAGAGAAGCTTCGGTAAGAACTTTAGGAGAATTTTAGTTGAAGTAATTGCAGTGTCAAAATAATTCTCAACCTGTTCGAAGACAAGTTCACTCGAAGCCAAAATAATTCTCAACCTTCATTATCATCTCTCTCCAACTCCCATATCATCGGTTACCATCAACTTCATCTAAACTATTGTACTCTTACAGCGGACAGAAGCTATGTATTTTAGATTCCTCGCTCTCCAGCAATAGGGACCTAGAAACTAGTACCTCCTCCACCCAACCATAATGTTTTAGGTTGTTGATGGATGTTTAAAACAAAGCACAATGCTGATGGCATCATTGCCTGCCACAAGGCTAGACTTGTAGCTCGGATTCAAAAAACTACACGACCAAGACTATGACAAAACCTATTTTGTTGCCAAATTCCCTACAATTCACATTCTCCTCACCATAAGTAGCCTTCACAAATGGCCACTCCACTGACTTGATATCTCCAACGTCTTCCTCCACAACAATTTAGATGGTCTTGTTTATGTGTCACAACCACGAGGCTTCACTGACCCCAATACCCCCATCATATGTGCCAACTACCAGAAGCTTTCTATGGCTAAGAAAAGCCCCCAATTAGTGGTAATCCACCTTCAATTCTTACCTTCTTAACTATGGTTTCCTTCTCAACACTGCAGATCAGTCCCTTCTTCCCTATCACTAGGATAACATTACTGTCTACCTATTGGTCTATGTAGATGACATTCTTCTCACCAGCAACTCCTCCATCACTATCACCAACCTCGTCCACACCTTGAGCATCCAGTTCTTAGTTTTTCAGGTGCCCCATGGTTATTTTCTACATTAAACATCCTATCTCACAAAAGTTCTACAATCATTTGTCATGCTTCAATCCAAGCCGGTTCCAACTCCATTGCTATCTAAACCACCTCTCTTTAGCCATCGCTTCCACACGACTATCAGATCCTTACTAAAACCAACTTCTCATTGGCGCAATTCAATATCTAAATGTCACCCCACCCATATATCAACTAACGCATGCACCAATCTTTCACTCACCACTATCAACTTCCTCAAGTGACTCTTTCGTTATCTCTAAAGCACACTCAATCAAAGTTTTCCCATCGTAAGAAGTGATCATTCTATCAAATTCTATATAATGCTGACTGGGTCAACATTCCTCTTGACCAAAAATCTACATCATGCTCTGCACCTACCTGGGCTCAACTCTCACCTTCTAGTCTGCCAAGAAGCAACCAACCCTGGCTAGGTCATCCACGGAAACAAAAGTTAGAGTTTTAGCCTCTGCCACTACAAACATTCTTTGGTTAAACTAAAGAAACCTGCTGTATTTGGATAGCATCTACTATTGCTTGGCGAGCAATCTAGTACTTTATGTCAGAACTAAGCATATTGAAGTAGATTACCATTTCATTCGTGATCATACTCACTAGGTCACTTTCCACCACACAATGTCAGCTCGTTCTTCCAAGTTGACGATCTACTCTTGGATCTTTGAATGCTTCGAACAAGTCCAAGTCTTCAAACAGGCTTAGACTTGGAAAACTGTAGTGTCGTAAAAACTGTTTTTTTGTGAAAAGTGTTTTTATATGAAAAAGTGTTGAAAAAAGAAGAAGAAAAAAGACAAAAAATTGTTTTTATGAAAATAAGGTGTTCGTGAAAATATTTTATTGTGTTGAATATATTTCATCTGTTATTTGTTTAATTTTTAATGTATTTTTTGTTGTGTTGTGTATGCAAAACAAAGGATCTGCAAGACTTGTGCCTTATGATCCCAAGTTTGAAAAAAAGAAAAAAATAAAAATACATAGAGGACTCAAAAAACTAGAAATAGAAATGGAAAACTTTCAAAATAATAACTTGGAAAATCATCGTACTTCATTGAGGGATTACATAAATCCTACGACAGATGAAATTCACTCAAGTATAGAAAACTCTGTCGTAGAAGCTGACTAGTTTGAAATAAATCTTGAGATTATCCAACTAGTGCAGAATAATCAATTTGGGGGAACTCCTTTGGAGGATCCCTATTTACACTTATCAAATTTTATAGAACTTTGTACTATATTTTGTTATAACGGTATGTCAGACGATGTTGTTAGACTAAGGTTTTTTCCTTTCTCACTAAGGGAAAAGGCTAAAATGTGGTTGTACTCATTAGCACCTCGCTCTATTAAAAATTTGGAGTAGTTAACTTAGAAATTCCTAACTAAGTATTTTCCACCTTCAAGGACTACTAAACTTAGAAAAGATATTATCTCATTTTGTCAGTATGAAGGAGAATCAATATACGAAGTTGGGGAAAGATTTAAGGAACTCTTAAAAAAGTGTCCACATCATGCTCTGCCTACTGGTTAATCAGTCAAACTTTTTATAATGGGTTAGTAGAATCCCTTAGGTTTATAATTGATGCTGTCACTGGTGGATCATTAATGTCAAAACCAATTGATGAAGCGTATGCGTTAATTGAAAATATGGATGCAAACAAATTTCAATGGCCCTCTACAAGGCTAAATCCTAAAAAAGTAGCCAGTGTTCTTGATTCAGATGTGATTACAATTCTTGCATCTCAAGTTGTAGCAATATCAAGGAAGTTGGATCAATTTGGAATGAACCAGTCTCAACTCACTCCAGTAAGTGAGGAAAGTTCATTAGGGCATATGATTGATTCTAACTTAGCATATGAGACTTTAAATACCATAAACAACCCATATTCTAACTTTTACAACCCAACTTGGAAGAAACATCCTATTTTAAATTGGAATCATACTACTGATGGTGGAAACCAAAAATGGGAAAATAATCATGCAAATCCTAATGGGAGTTAGAATAATCAGGGGAACACAAGTTATAGACCTTCATATCCACCGAACTCTAACAATGATCAACAAATTGAGAATAAGATGTCTATGGAAGAAGTGGTATTGCAAAAGGGAAACCAGTTGCAAAGTCAAAATGTTGCGATTAAAAATATAGAGAATCAACTGGTACAAATTGCTAATTCACTTAGCAATAGACCCTAAGGAACACTTCCTAGCAACATTGAGATCAACCCTAAAGAGAACACTAATGAACAAGTAGAAGCTGTCCAATTAAAAGTTTAAGAGAGATAGAGGATGTGGTTAGAAAAGAGAAAAATGTTGTGAGAGAAATAAAGGAAAATAAAATACCTGAGAACATGTTTCGAAGGATCTGGAAAAATTAATATCTCCAACTAAAATAAATTTAAAAAGACCACCACCTCCATTTCCTCAAAGACTTAGACAACATGAGTTGGATAAAAAATTTTCAAAGTTCATGGACGTACTTAAGAAGTTAAAAATAAATATTCATTTCGCTAAAGCTTTGAAACAGATGCAAAGTTATGCAAAATTTATGAAGGAGAAGTTAAACAAGAAAAGAAAATTTGGGGATTACGAGACAGTTGCATTAAGTGAGGAGTGCAGCGCTATACTTCAGAAAAATTTTCCTCAGAAACTTAAAGATCATTGTAACTTTACAATTCCTTGCGTAATTGGAAAAAGATCATGTGGAAAAGCTTTATGTTATTTAGGATCGAGCATTAATGTTATGCCTCTATCTATATTTAAAAGGTTAGGTTTAGTCGATATTTCTCCCACTATTATAACTCTTCTGTTAGCTGATCGATCTATTATTTATCCAAAGGAGTTATAGAAAACATGCTTGTTAAAGTGGATAAATTTATTTTTCCTATGGACTTTATTGTATTAGATATGAAGGAAAATAAAGATATTCCCATTATTTTGGGTAGACCTTTTCTTATTACTGGACAAGCTATGATAGATGTGCAAAAAGGAAAGTTAACTATGAATATTAATGACCATGAAACCACTTTTGATGTTTTAAAGGCTATGAAATATCCAGCTGAGAGAAATGATGATGATTGTTTTCGAATGGATGAAATTGATTATCTAAGTAAAAACTATTTCCAAAAGAGTTTTAAAAATAAGTTAACATATGAGATCAAAATGGACTTTCATGATGAGTCTAAAATGTTATTTAAAGAAGACTGTATGTATGTTCAAGAGAGGTGTGAAATGATGGACGTTAACAAAAATAGTAAACTTTTAATTCCATCTGTTGAAAAATCTCAGGACCTTAAAATGAATTTACATCATACAATTTTAAAGCCTACCTATTTGGTGAATTCATATACACCACCAGTCGTTATATCTTCATATTCGACTCAATCACAAGATGAACCTAAATTGAGTGATGAAATCAGTAAAAGATCTCCTATGAAAGAATTATTCAAAGTCACTGAATGGCATATTCCATGGTATACGAACAAAATGAATGAGATTCTGATGCTGGGGCAGATTATTAATGTAATTAACAGTTACCCCCAGAGATTTTACCTAGTGACTCTGAGATAAATTCTAAGGAAATAAAATAATTAAAATTATTAAACTGATATTTAGAAGAGAATTCGAGGATTTGTTTCAAAAGAGCTTTGGGTTGAGAGATAAGGACAAGGAAATTGAAAGATCAATGGAAGAAATTCCTGAAGAATTGGAAGATAATTTGAAAGAGAAGAGTAACATAGAAAATATTGATATAAAATCTTAATTATCTAGAGAGAATCTGATCCAAACTTTGGGAGATCATGAATTATCATATAAAGATCCATTTCTTATAATTTTTCAGGATGATATTAATATGCAAATTGAGAAAATCAATAGAAGAATATTGGATCTAGAAATAAATATGAGGAACAATGATAAGAATCAATATCAAAAGGAAGAGCTTAATGAAAAATTAAAAGTTGAGGATTTTATAGTAATCCCTGGATCTGGAAAAGATTGGAGATTGATCAAGGATTACTTAATTGGAATTTTGATCCAGGTGGAATCATTTCTCAGGCTAGAGACGTTAAACCAAGCGCTTTATGGGAGGTAACCCATAGTTATTTGTGTGGTTTGATTTAGTATGCTTAAGAGTCATGATTGTTAGTATTGTATTGTGTTTGCTTTAGTGTGGATTGATCGGTTTGCTTGATGTTTGGTATATGTTTGGATTGTTAGTGTTTTGATTTGCTTTTTGTGTGTCAGGAGGGAGATGATTCATTAAAGTCTTATTATGGTTATACTTGTATGTTCTCTTGCAGTAGTTGGATTGATGAGTCCACTACAACTCAAGTCTCACCCGAACTTGAGTTTTATAAGAGACATTATGAATTTTAACAGTGATAGTTCCATCTTAACTTTATTACTTCCTTTCTTAAAATTTGTTTTCATTTGATAGGAGTCGCGAACCTATTAGATGAGTAACTTGTGGATGATCTTACACTATCCTTATAACTGCTAGAGGTGCTTAATTATTGGGATATGGTGATATCTTGTGTTGGTGCCAAGACATCACCATATCTTTGGGATTAGAATCTATAAAATCATTTATAAGGACCCAATATATTTGTATAGGGATTCTGTTAGAAATTGGAAGTAAGTTAGTGAGATGCGATGAGATGGAGAAAGAATTGATCTCATTTATCTTGTTTGTGGTTTTATGTTTATGTTTGTGTTACAATTTATAAGAATTGAAGAACATTTTTATATTTCAATGATGATACATGTTATGCTAGTTAGAACTTTATTTAGTTAATTTCATTCTGGCATGCTTAGTTTAGATTTACTTTCTACTACATGTTTTCTATCCTAATAAATAATTATAGATGTTTTTGATAGAAATTTGTGGTGGATAGAATTTCTAAACTATTTTTCTTCCTACTTATATTTTCTGCACTAAATGTTA
>NEWO01000782.1:8384-26631 GCA_003013225.1 Phalaenopsis aphrodite | reverse complement strand
AGAAGAATTGTTACTCAAATTAAAATTTGGCTGATTCTTCAAATCTGGGTTATAATAGTTTGAATAAGGGTTGTTGGGTCTATTAACAGCATTTAAAGTCTCATATGAAGGTTGAACATCCACAAATTGCCCAAATGAATTCTCTTCCATCATAAGAGGTGTTGGAGAATAATTCATCCCATAATGATCAAATTTCTTTGATATTGCATCAATCTGCGAAGCTAACATAGATATTGCATCAAAATCATGGATACTAGCTACTCTTTTAGGATTTTTCCGTTCAGAGGGCCATTGAAAATTGTTGGTAGTCATCTCTTCTATTAACGAATAAGCCTCATCAAAAGGTTTTGACATTAACGAACCACCAGCCGTAGCATCTATAATCAATCTAAGAGATCCCACTAATCCATTATAAAAAGTTTGAATTATCAACCAATCTGGTAACGAATGATGAGGGCATTTCGTAAGAAGATCTTTAAATCTCTCTCAAGCTTCATATATTGACTCTCCATCAATCTGAAAGAACGATGTTTTGTCATTTCTAAGTTTAGCAGATTTGGATGGAGGGAAATATTTGGATAGAAATTTTTGTGAAAGTTCTCCCCAAGTTCTAATAGATCCTGGTGCTAACGAATTTAACCACATCTTAGCCTTATCCCTCAGTGAAACAGGAGAAAGTCTAAGTCTAACAGCATCGTTTGAGACTCTATCATATTTAAAAGTAGCACACAGTTCTAAAAAACTAGTGAGGTGTAAGTTAGGATCTTCATTTGGTGTACCTCCAAATCGATTGTTTTGTACCATTTGGATAATAGCAGGTTTAAGCTCAAATGAATTAGCAGCTACATCAGGATTTTGGATAGATAAATGAATTTCATCTGCTATAGGATTTGCATAATCTCTTAGGGGTCTAGGTTGGTGTTCATTCTCTATTCCTTGATTGTTCATGTTGTTTTCCATTGTAGCACAATTTCTAGGTTTTCTTCACAATCTTCTAATCTTTTTAACAGTGCGTTCTAATTCTGAATTGTAGGGTATAAGATTTTCAGGTCCAAACTAACGCATACAATTTGAAATCAGCACATAGTGAACTAATTAACTAAATATAAAAATAAGTTGCAATTCAAGTAAAAATTTTCTAATAATCCTAATTTGTCTGTTACTGTAATTGTGAATTAGTCACTTACTCAATCATTCACTCACTCCCTGGCAACGAACTCCAAAAACTTGACAGTGACTTTATATATGCTTAAAAATATAAGATAAATATGGACGTAATAAATATTCAATAATTGTAAAGTCACACTTATCAACACAAGTATACGTATCACTCAAGTAATACAGGGCTCTAATTGAGTCCTAGATATCGATCCCACAGGGAGTTGTTTAGAACTATGAACTAATATTTTAGAAAAGCAATACTTTAATCGCAACAACGAAGTTCAATTTGCTTATGTGTCACTAATAGGCAATTGAAATAAATATGTAATTTTAATAACTATTAAATAACTAATGATACTAATGAAGGTTTAAATGTGATATTCAATATATAAGAAAGCATCCTTCTCCTTATCAAGAAATTATAGTGAATGGATAAAATGAATTAGTTCAAATTATATTGTGCAAAATAAGAGCATACCTATTCTTTACCCTTTGGTCCAGGCATAAAGAAAATTGACTAATCCTATACTTGTTTACTGAATCTGCGGCTAGGCTGGGAGGATACCGGCTCTCACTTCGGAGCTTCCACATTCCCCTCACCTGAGGGCTAACATCTACACTTCAGCACCCAAATAATAGGACCAAATTGGGGATTTTAGTCTGTCACTCTAAAATCTCCAATTCTACGCCCGATAATATTATTTCTCTATTTATTTGCACCCAACTTCCAAGGGCTCTAACCTCTCTGAATCTTGGATGTAATCTTCACTTTAGTTGTAAAACTTAACATATTTTAACAAATTAATTGGCCATATTGAAAGTAAATTAAGATCGAAGTAAAAAGATCATCACAATTTATTAAACATTTTCATGGCTTCACCAATTCAAATCACCATTTCACAAATCTCGAGACAAGGAGAAAGACAGAGAAAACTACTCAGATCTCATGGGGAAAATGCAACAAAACTCGGAATTCATATATAAAATCAAAGTCATACAAACTACAACAAGTAAATAACTTATCTCTAATTTCTCCCCAAGAACACTCCTCGAAGTTCCTATGAGTCTCTTCCTTTCTTTATAACACACAGAATTCCTCTGCGATGCAGCAAGGAGGAAGAAATCTCTCACTTTCTCTCCACTCTCACAATCTCTCGAAGAATTCCTCACAATTTAGACTCTCTACACTTGTTTTACACTTTAATTTTTAGTCTTCTCCCCTTTCCATGCTGTCCAATTTTTGGCCAAAATAGTCTTTTAATGTTATGGATAAGCTTTCCCAAGAGCTGCCTAAGCATCCCTTAAAATTTGGCCTTATCTAAAGCCTAATTACGCATAACCGTCGCGCTCGCCGTCGGCGGCCTTGAGGGCGTCGTCAGTGGACCTTCTTGATGAATTAATTCTGGAGTCTCGGGAAAATCTCGTTGTTGGCGGGGGTCGATGGCGCCGTCGGCGTCCTAGTTCAATTCTGCACATTTTGGTCATTTTCACTTCAAATTTGCTCCTTTTTGCATCTTTTTGCTCCAATGACCCTAATTCATCATTCCTGCAACAAAACATCAAAAATATCTTTCTTTAAAGTGCAATATCATAAAAAACAGTATAAAATAGGTATGAAAATCTCAACATATTTTCCTTTGGTCGAAGAGCACTATACCTCAAACCCTGTATCTATTCCGAAGGAAAAACACAAGACTTGAGCATGAGGCTCGATCAAATAAACTAAGAAATATATGACATCCGTTTGGTCTGCAAAACCATTTTTTCCTGAGAATTTTCCCTTTTTAATATGAAAAATTAAATAGGGTTTATTTTAAGATGGGTTTGGAAAAGCTTCCTATAAGGGCAAGCCCCTATATTTAATTACATCTTAAATAACTGAAGTCACCTAAGAAAACTCTCGATAAAAATTAAGACATATTATCTTCAAGGAGTTCAAAAGGATAGGACTTTTCAACGAAATTGAACAGAGAGGTGTGAAAGGAGAATGACTCAAATTTAGAATATTTTATTTTAGAATCCAAAGGAGGAAGAACTAAGGGATGTCATAGATCTGGTGGAGAACCTCGGCGACTTCCCAATCTATCATATTATTTGGCTTCAATTTTGAGTAGAAATTATTTGAATGTTTCATCCTTCCAATTTTATTAATTTAGGGCTTACATTTGTGTGAAATGATCACACAAATAACCTGTAAGATGTGAGGGTTTAGGTCGTGATGGACGACAAATTCAGAATCCTATGACGAGTTAGGGCTTATATTGTACAGTAGAGCTATACAAATGCCTAAAGATGAGGTGAGGATTTATGTTGCATAAGTAAATAACCTCGAAGTCTTATGGCTTGTTGTTTTAGTTCTAAGGAAGAAAATTGGTTTAGTTGGTGAAGACAGGTTTTACTAGATCCAAGCTCCTCGTCGCGGGAAGTTTAACTTTTTTAGTGTGTTAGGTTATAATGTCAAATTAGGTGGCCCTCTGGTTGTAGTTCGTTAAACATTTAAGGGGGCATGTAAAAGTTGATTAGAGCAACACCGGTTAGGATCCTACCGTTCTCTCATTCTGGTACAACTATTTTCTATTAGATTCACTTAGTCCAAATGAATTTACTAAACTAAACTTAATGAGTTCCATACTTTCATTTAGATCGTGGGAAGTATCGTTAGCAACCCTAGGTTACCTCCTCCAAGGGATTCCCGATCATCTGATAGAGACATCTTAATTTAGTTGCAATTGTGGTTTTTTATGATGTTTGTGATAAAATTTTGAGTTGTCTTATATTTTGAATGTTGTCGGGGTGAATTTTATCTTGGTTGATTTTAGTTTTAATTTTGGATTTACGGCTATCCTAGCAGTTTTGGTTTTCATGCAGGGTTCATCGTTGTTTAACATGCAAGTTTTGTAAGCATAAAAGTACAGTGTGGAATGTATATAAAAAGATGGTATTGTAAACTGTAAAAGTATACCTGACGAGTCCCCTCGTTCCACCACCTGAAACTCAAAATGCATATAAGGGCATTTTATGTAAAGTGAAAAAATAAGGTTATGATGATTTACCAAAATCCTAACTCATATTTTGGTGAGCACTTATTAATTTGACTAATGATGATTTCATTAAGCAAAACATGTTAGGTTTAGTAGACCTCCGAGATATCCAAAAGGCCGGGAGAAAGAAGCAGCTCTATGCTTCCCTCTCACCGCCTACTGGAAAATCTTGAGCTCATTTAAACTTATTATGTTGCTTAATAATCCATCCAGTAAATACCTCTAATGCTCACTAAACATTGATGTTTCCATTATCCCTAAGAGTAGGGGAATCATCACTTGTAATTTAATTTGAGAATTATGTGGTTGAAGACCCTTATAGAGGCAAGTTAGATTCTTAGCCAATTTTAGCTTTAATTTGGGCTTGTAGTGTTTTAAAGGTGTTCAATTTCTAGTTACATTCACTTTTCTAATCCTTGTTTAATCAAATTTTATTTAGCTTAGGTCACTCCTAAGCCCTTAAGATCATGGTGGATGTCTTAATAATTTTTAAAAGAAATTAAATTTTAAGTGATGATGATTTATTATCAAAACTTTTGAATGTCATTTGAACATCAAATGAGGGTATTCAATTAAGGAGTTATTCACACCCAAAACCATACTCATAAGTCTAGGATCATTTAATTTGGCAAACTTCCAAATTTTAATAATCTAGAAAATTTTAAATTTATCCTTTAATTGGAAAAAGTGAGATTTGTTTGTACCAATTAATCCCTTGTGTTTCAATCATCCAAATATATTAATTAAGATCAAAGGTTGCCCATTTCCATTTTTGAATTAAGCCTAAGTGTTAATTAAGACCAAATTTCTAAAATTACACTTATGCCTCTAAGGCTCTATCACTTCATAATTCATCAAATTTAATTCAAATGACTTTAAAATTTTCATCCCACCTTACTCATAGGTCAATTAAGACATCACAGAAGAAAATGTGATTTTTCAAATTTTAATTTAATTTATTTAATTATTGATATGCAAAGATAGGATTTTTCAAAGAAAATTTAGCAACCTGACCATAACAAAGCCTAATCCATTGAAATTTTTATCAGAGGTAGACTTACATCATAGAAACACTTGGGCCAAATTTCATGATTTTTTGTGTTTTATTTGAATAGTTATAATTATTTTAAGTTATGGAGTATTAATTAATTATAAAATATTTTAAATGTGAAAAATTAAGTTTTATATTTTTATTAAATCCCTCTAAGGTTAAGGAACATAGAGAAACAAATTTTACATTTTTATAATATTTCTTTGAACTTTTGGAATTAGTTAAGTGAAAAATTAAGAAAAACTCATTTTTAGCCTTTAAAAAATTATTTTAAGCTTTAAAACTCAATATCTTCGCTTAGAAAATTAGAAAAAATATTTCAATTGCTCCTAAATGCTTAGGAAACAATTTATAACATTTCCATGAATTTTATTATTTTTTAATTATTGAAATATTTAAAAATAGGCTTAAAAATGAATTTTTTTTTTAATTACAATTTTATTTTTAGAAAATTATCCTAATCACAGAAGACTCCCATAACTAAATTTTATAATTTTTTGAGTTATATTTTTAATTTTTAAAATTTATTTTAGTGTCAAAAATGTCATTTAACTTAGAAAATCAATTTAAGTTATCAAATGAACTTCAAATATTTTATTTTTTTTTATGGGGAGTATTCTAAACTTTAGATTACAATGGAGATTAAAATTCAAGTCATTTATATGATTATTTTTCTCAAATAAATTTTTTTTGTGTTTTAGGGTTTTGTGAGAGTAAAGTGTGTTCTTAAAGACTTGGCCCATGAAAAATTTTCTAAAGGGTTCTATGGACATAGTAAACCTTCTAAAATTTTTTTGAATTTTTATAAGTAACATGCTAATTATTATGATTAATTTATGCAAATAATAGAAATAAATTTGAAAAACATGGATCTCTGTTTAGAGGTCTTCTCAGACCTTCGAAAAATTAGAGAATATCCCCCAGGATAGAGGCAACAACATGCCAAAATATCAAGCCATGGTGAAATGTTTACATGCATGGAGTGTTAAAAGACTGAAAACCCTGTTTAATTAATTAAAAATAAACTATGCATTAAATAAACTTCAAACCATTTCCACATTTTTCTCCTCTATTCATTGAGCAAGAGAGTATTTTAATTTATTTTTATGATTTTTCTATGCAAAGCTATGGATTTTTAAAGATCAATCATTTAAATAAATCAGAAAATACCCCATTTTCCTACTTAACCACGCGGCGCTGACTGGAACTTAGGTAGCTCCGAACAGCGACGTGGTGAACTCCCATTTGCTATGCTTTCCACCCTGGCTAGATCTCATGGGTTGAAGAGATAAAAGTGCGATCGGATGGCTCCCCGTCCTCGTCCCCAAGTATGCTAACCCGAGAACCGTCCACACTAAAACCTTAAGATCTCCCTCTAGACTCAACCAAATCTCATGGGGTTTGTTTCTAGAGCTTCATCTACTCAATACAAACCTATCTATATGGATTATACGGTATGAAGTCTCAAGACTTGGTGAATGGTATAAGAATGAATTTGATCAAGCTCAATTTCAGGTGTTGGTCTATAGCTAGGTTAGAGGCTATTTTACAGGGGGCTTTTGTGGTGAATCAACTTCTTTCACTATGGGGATGGTGTGTGCATAGTTAATTGGAGCTTGGTTCACTTTGGAAATGTGGAAACTTATATCCTAGTTTCAACTGAAACTTTGAGCTCAAAATTGAACTCACACAGAGCGAACCAGAGAGGGAAAATGGTGGGCTTGAATTGAGGAGGTCCTAGAGAGTCTCTAGAAGCAAATTGGCAGAATTTCCTTAAGAATTTTTTAGCTCTCCTCTATTGGCCATGGATGTGAGATTTAAATAAAGTGGTCTGGGCCTGCTACTAGGGTCAATTGGGTAGTGGAAAATATTGCTTATGTGGAGGGCGGAGAAGCCCTAAGGAGCAGTTGAGCTGATTTGGCATATAGGTTTGAATTGGGTTGAATTTGCGGGTGGTCTCTCAAGTTTTGGCCATTTTTTCAGCCACCAAACTAGCCAGCCAGCCAGGGAGTGGTCATCTCCTTGCTCAGGAAGGTCAAGGGTGGCTAAGGATGGTTAAATTCCTATGACAATCAATGATGGAGGATATTTTGTGGTTAAGGCCTAAAAAAAGGGAATAAATCCATTAATTTGGGGATCCATTGGTCCATATCATGCTTTGGTAGATTTAGGGTGGTTTATTCTGGTCCTTAGGAGGAGCTTAGTGGTTATAGAGTCATAAAGTTGGTAGCTTTAAGGTGGCTAAGCCAATTTTGGTGCATGGGCATGTAGGTCAAAATGGCTAGATGTTGGGTTTAGGTTGGGCTAGCCATGTCAATTGGCCCAAATGATTGATAAATTTGATGTATATGATTGTAATGAAGATTTTTTGTGAAGTATTTAAATGATTTTGAGGTCAATTGGGGGTTTAACTTGAAGGATTTTGGAATTTTGGTCACTTTTGGCATATTGGGCTACACTTGGGCCTAGATTAGGCTAAGATTAGAATAAGTCCAAATTAATTGTTGAAAATTGACATGAGGAACATCATTAATAGTTTTAAACATAAATTGGGTGCCAATTTTTAGGGTTAGGGCATTCAATTTGGTGAAATTTGGAGATATGGCCAATTTGGGGCAAATTTTGGGATTTTGGAATTAGGTCAAAATTAAATGAAAATTAGGACTCCAAAAGGCCAATTGAAGGTCTATTTTGATGTGTAGAATTTTTATGAAGAGTTTTCAACATTAATTGTGCCATATTGAGTAGGTTATGGAGTTCAATTTGATGGGATTAAGTCATGTAGTCAAAATTGGTGATTTGACTTAGATCAAAATTGAGCTCAAAGCATGGGCCAATTAAGCTTATATTTGGTTTAAATTGGTCATATTAAAGGTGAATTTAAGTTTAGGCTTGATATTAAAAAAAATGGGCTCAAATTGATGGACATTTGAGGTGAATTTGGGGAAATTAGGCCTTTAAAGGTAATTTGGGGGTTTTGGTCAAAATGGTCAAATTGGCCAAATTGGGTTCAATTGAAGGGTCTAAATTGGTTTTGGAGACATTTTAAGTGATTTTTGATGTTTTGGGAAATTTTTGGGTGTCAATGGTTTTTTTTGTAATTTTGATATTTTTGGGAGTGTTTTGGTACATTTGGAATTTTTGGGTAGTTTTGGGTACCTTGGGTATTTTCAAAAGGTTTGAAATGATTTTTAAACAAGTTTGGATATTTTGGGTGAATTTGAGAATTTTGACCAAATTTGGGATTTAGGAGTGTTTAGGTAATTTGGGTAGGTTTGGGGGTGAAAGGTCAAATTGGGTATTTTGGTAGGGTTGAGGTATCAACCACCCGACAGGAGCTATGGACCAATGGAATCCCCATCTAATTCCTCTCTGTATTGGTCTTAGCTAAAACCTAGCCTAGGGCTAGTGGGTTTAGTGGACCATCTACATGAGTCTTCCAAAGGATCAAGGGGTCAAAGTCAACAAATATTGGGTTTAGGGTTGTGAGTGAGTGTGAGTGAGAGTGAGTGAAAGTGAGTGCCCTAGCTCCAGCACCCAGGGTCAACCCTAAGGGAAAGCAGTCCTACAAGAACTCACCTTGAGCTCCTTATATTGACCCCACCTACTAAGTGCTAGAGGTTAGGACCAATATGTGGAACTTCAAGTTGAGCAAGGAGGAGTGTAATTTCTAATAGTGAGGGTTCCTTTTCTAGTTTTCTAAGAATAGTTAATAAGAAAGTCCTATGGCTAAACCCTAGTCAACTAAAGAGGAAAAACTAAACCTCAACCAAAAGTGAGGTTAACATAACCGTAGGTTACGTCCTTTGAGGGATTCCCGATCATCCGATAGAGACGTCTTAATTTAGTTGCAATTGTTGTTTGTGATGTTCGTGATTAAATTTTGAGTTGTCTTATATTTTGAATGTTGTGGAGGTGATTTTTTTTTCATCTTGGTTGATTTTTAGTTTTGGTTTTGGTTTTATGGTTATCCTAGCAGTTCCGATTTTCATGCAGGGTGACATTGTTGTTTAACATGCAAGTTTTGTAAACATAAAAATACAATGTGGAAATTACAAGAAGAGGCGGTACTATAAACTATAAAAGAGTACCTGGCGAGTTTTCTCGTTCCACCACCTAAAAGGTCAGTACTTGCAAGGCATGCATATAGTATTGCAAGGAATTTAAATTGCGTGAGTAGATGGAGGTTTAGCTACCAAACCCTAAGTTATGACCTTATTGAGTCTTGGAAGATCCTAGTAGATGATTTTAAGACAAAAATATGACAAGTCCAATTTGCTCTTCAGAAAGTCTAATACATTTTAGACTGTTCGAGGCATGTCCCCGGATCACTTTGAAGATCTCTTGAAATATTCCAAGTTCATTTTTGAACTTATCATATTGTTCCATCAATCATCCAAGTTTAGAGTGTGGCCACCCCATTGCTCATTGACGCTTGACAATTTAATTACCTGAAGGATAGGATACTCGATTAGTCAATTGATGTTTCATTTAAAAGTTATGTGAGTGGGTGCCCCTAAGGCGTGTTTGAATCATTTAAGATTGTGGTGCCCAGATTTAAAGTCGGGCTTATAGAGTTTCAAAGATTTTAATCACCAAGCATATCATTTTCTAAATCCAATCAACGTGGGTTTAGATATTGAGCCTATGTCACTAGTAAGCCTTTAACAATCATGATGAGTGCAATGGTGGTTTTCAAAGTTTTGATTTAAGTGTCATATATCCTTATTAAATGATCACATCATCCTCAACTTTGGACTTGAGGAAAGTAAATTATGAGCTTTCTGGCTTAAGCCCATCACTTAAAAATCATTTGATCTTTAGTTGAATTCCAAATTGTGATGATTGGGAGAATTATGCTTTTAGTTGATATTGTGCAAGGGTGGTGAATGGGTTTCTACCTTTTAGTCCCATTGTATTTCAATCATCCAAACATATTTATTAAGATCAAAATTACCCATTTTTCCTTTGGTTAATCCTAAAATTTATTTATTAAGGCACCAAAATCTTAAAATTATCACTTTGTCCATAGGGCACGTCACCTCATAACTCTTTAAAGATAACTCAAATGATTTTGAGGGTTTAGAGTATTATATCCCTGAGATAATCATAATGTTAGAGGAGAACATGTGGACCTCTCAAAATTTGATTTAATTTAGGTAATTATTTAAATTTAGAAAATAAGATTTTCAAAAGTTAATTTATTTAATTATCCAAAATAAAATTTATATATATGGAAAAATTATTCGAGGCTCCCTTAGGTCAGAGGAATACTTAGGAAAGATTTCATGATTTTTTGAATCAAATTTCTATTTTTATTATTTAATTTTCAATCAATTTCAATGATTAAATTAAATAGAAAATCTTGTTTTAAATGCAAAAAGCATTTTATATTTTTAATATAGTTCTCTAAATTCAGAAAAAACCAGAGAATCAAATCTTGTATTTTTGTGATTTTTAATTTATTTATTATAATTATTTTCGTGATAAAATATGAAAAATTCATTTTTAAGCCCTTAAATTTTATTTTTAACTTAGAAAAATTAGGGAAAATGTCCTAAGGCATTCTAAGTGATCAGGGTACAATCCCACTCATTTTGAACCATTTTTGTATTTTTAAAAATTTTGATTATTTTAATTATTTTTAATTCAAAGTATATTTAAAAAATGAAATATTTTCATAAAAATGGGTTTTACTTTTATAAAATTTCCTTGATTACAAGGAATTGAGAAAAATAACTTTCATAATTTTTCTAAGCATATTTGATTTAATATAATTATTTTTATACAAAAAGGCAAGGTTTTCTTAAGAATTTCATTTTAGTGCTTAAACTAAGCCAAAAAAATTTCAAATTAAGTATAGAAGTGGGTAGACACAATTTTTTATGAACAATTTGGAGTTGATTTTGTTAATTTTTTATATGTACTTAATTTACACAATATAATACAAGTTATTCACATTTAACTAAGTATAGAAGTTCACAAAATGATTCAAAGTATCACAATATTTTTTCTCGACCTTTTTTACCACAGGAAACCTAATAAAATTTTTCTCATTATTTTCTAAATGATGTTTTGATTTATATAATTAAAATAAGCCAAAATGGTCCCTTTAAATTGAAAATTAGGGTTAGAAGCACAGAGATGCTCTCTGGCCTTGGAAAAATAAAAAAAAACATCCCCTCTATGATGGGGAATAAACCCTCAAAATTTCAAGCTATGGTGAAATATTTTAAGCCATAGAGAATTAAAATACCATAGAGGGTATTTAATTCATTAAAAATAATATATTTGAAAAATAATTTTTTTGGCCCACATTATTCTCCTTTGTTCACTGAGCAAGTGGGTATTTTTCTTTTATTTTTTTGATTTTTTTCGAGAAAGAAATGGATTTTTGAAGCTTAGGCATTTAAAATAATTCAAAATTCTCATATTTTTATACTTATCCACACGGCGCCGACTCATCCTTGTCCGCTCTGAAGGATCCACTCGTCGCTCTGCCATTTGATGCCACCAGCCACGTAGCCTCCACTCGGACTGCGCTTTATGCACCACAGATTTGTCCGGCTTAAACTCCTTCATATGTTGATTACACGCGCGATCGAACAGCTTTCCGTTATTGTCCCCAAGTGACTGACCTGTGAGCCATTCACTCTAAAACCTTAAGATCTTTGCCTAGACTCAATCAAATCGCATGGGGTTTGTTTCTAAACCTTCATCCACCCAAGACGAGTACATCTATATGGATTATACAATATGAAATATAATAAATATGTATGGAGAGTAAAAATAAGCTTGGATTAGGGTTAGGGTTCAATACCTTTGTCAGAGAGGGGAGGCCTCAATCAGATGGTTATGGTAGCTTTGATTGGTCCCAACAAACCTCCAGATGAAATTTCAAGCCTTGGTGAATGGTCTACATATGAATTCGATCAAGGTGGTTTTCAGGTGTTAGTCTAGAGCTAGGTTAGAGGTTATTTCAGAGGGGGCTTTTGTAGAGAATCAACTTCTCTCACTGTGGGGATGGTGTGTGCACAAGCAATTGGTGTTTGGTGAGTTGTGGAGCTATGGAGAGTTTTGTCCTGGTTTTAGCAGAAATTTGAGCTCAAAATTGAGCATCCACAGTGGGGATCAGTGGGGGAAAATGGTGGGCTTGAACTAAGGAGGTCTTAGGGATTCTCTGAGAATAATTTGATAGAGTTCCCTTAAGCAAATTTTAGCTCTCTTATCTTGGCCATGGAGGTGAGGTTTAAATAAAAATGGCCAAGGGTGGGTGTCATGGCCAATTGAGGGGTGCAAAATGGTGCTTAGATGGAGGATTTTGAAGTGTTAAAGTCAATTGGTATTGACCAGCTCAGATGGGTGAGTTTGGGTTTGAATTTTGGCTTGGGGCTCTCGATTTTGGTGTTTTCTAGCCACTAGGCCAACCAGCAAGGCCAGGGGAGGTGGCCAAGAGGTCAGGTGAGCCAGTGCGAGGGTTAATTATGGTTAACCCTCAATGGCATGTGATGATGGGGGATATTTTTTTAAGGCTCATAAATGGGCATAAATCCCTTAATTTAGGAATCCAATGGTCCATAGCTCACCATGGCTTGTTCAAGTGGGTTTATCCTGGTCAATAGAGTGTGCTTAGTGGTTGTGGAGTCATCAATTTTGTGGCTTTGAGAAGTCTAAGTTAATTTTGGTGCATAGGTCCAATTTGGGTCCAAATGGCTAAGAGTTGGGTTTAGGTTAGGCTAGCCATGACTTTGAGCCCAATTCATTGATCAACATTGTGTAGATGATTTTCATGAAGATTTTTGGTGAAGGATTGAAGTGATTTTGAGTCCAATTGAAAGCTCAATTTGAAAGATTTTGAGATTTTGGTTAATTTGGGCATATTGGACTAGACTTGGGTCTAGTTTGGGCTAAGGTTGGGATAAATTCAAATTTATGGTTGAAAATGGTCTATAAGAATGTCATGAAGAGTTTTCAACATAAATTGAGTTCTAATTTTCTGATTAAGGCATTCAATATGGTGGAATTTTGAGAAATAGCCAATTTGGAGAAAATTTGGGAATTTTTGTACTTGGCATGAAATTAAATGAAATTGATGCTTCACCAAAGCCAATTGAATGTAAAATTTGATGCTTAGGATTGTTATGGAGAGTTTAGGATTCAAATTGGGGCAAATTAAGTAGGCTATGGGATTCAATAAGATGAGATTGTGGGGTTTGACTTGGATCAAATTGAGCTCAAAGAATGGGCAAATTAGGCTTAGATTTGGTATAGATTGGTCATATGAAAGGTGAATTTGAGTTTAGAATTAAAATTGAGGGAAATTGGAACCAAATTGATGGACATTTATGGTGAATTTGAGGAATTTGGGCCTTTAAAGGCAATTTAGGGGTTTTGGTCAAAATGGTCAAATTGGCCAAATTGGATTCAATTGCAGGGTCCAAATTGGTTTTGGAGACAATTGAAGTGGTTTTGAATGTTTTGGAAAAGTTTGGGGTGCCAAGGGTATTTTTGTAATTTTGGCAATTTAAGGGGTATTTTGGTAATTTTGAAATTTTTGGGTGATTTTGGGTAATTTGGGTATTTTGAAATGGTTTGAAATCATTTTTGAATAAATTTGGGTATTTTGAGTGAATTTGGGAATTTTTGCCAAATTTAAAGTTTCATGGGCATTTAAGTAATTTGGGTGGATTTAGGGGCAAAATGCCAAATTGGGTATTTTTGGTAGAATTGGGAAGCCAACCATCATATATGAACTATGGACCAATGGAATCCCCATTTGGGTCCTCTATGTACTGGCCTTAGCTAAACCCTAGCCTAGGGCTAGTGGGTCTAGGGGACCATCTACATGGGTCTCCTAAAGTAACAAGGGAACCAATTCAACCTTTTTGGGTTTTTGGTTGTGAGTGATTATGGGTGAAAGTGAGTGTAGGTGAGTGTACTAGCTCCAAACCAACACTTAGAGTCAACCCTAAGGTCAAACAGTCCTATGAGAGCTCATCTTGAGATACCCCATACTGACCCCACCTGCTAAGTGCTAGAGGTTAGGACCAATATATGGAACTTCAAGTTGAGCAAAGAGAAGTCGGGAGTTTATAATTATGAGGGTTCATTTCTAGTTTTCTAGGAATAGTCAATAGGAAAGTCCTATGACTATATCCTAGACTACTAAAGAGGGAAAACTAAACCTCAACCAAAAGTTAGGTCAACAGTTCACTTATGTCAGAGGGTTACTTGGACCAAACATCGTGAATTTTTTAATTATACTTTAATTATTAGAATTATTTATTGATTTTACTGATTATTTAATAAAAAATATAATTTAGATTCAAAAATTTCTTTTTATTATTTTCTTTTGTCTCTCTGAGTTCAAAAAACTCAAAGAAATAAACTTTTTATTTTTATGATTTTTATTTTATTTATTGTAATTATTTTAATGCAAAATTAAGAAAAATACATTTTTAGCATTTAAAAGTACATAACTTTATTAATTAAAATATAAAAATATTTTAAATGGTCTCAAGTAATCAAGGAGCAATTTGTAACATTTTGGTGCTTTTTTCTATTTTTGTGGCTTTTAATTATTTTTAAATTTAAAATTAGCTGAAAATGAATTCTTTATTTTAACATCAATTTTATTTTTTCTTGAGTGCCCCTAGTCACAAGGATCACTCCAAATCACTTTTCATATTTTTTTAAATTATATTTTATATATTATAATTATTTTTGTGCAAAAATCCTACTTAGAAAAATAGACTTTGATATTAAAGTCAATTCCAATAGATTTCAAATTTTTACACTGACTTAATATGTTCATTGTCTTCACTATGGATTAACTTTGTTGATTTATTGAATTATATTTTATTTATTTAAATTTTTATGAGTTCTAATGACTTAATTATTTAACATAATACACCTATTTGTTCAAATTCATTTTATATTTTCCTAGGGTTCTATGTTCATAGTGAACCTACCAAAATAATTTCTACATTTTTATGTTTTTTTTAATTTATGTATTTATTTAATCAAAAATTGTGACTTAACTTTGAAAATTAGGGCATTTAGAAATAGAGGTGTTATCTGACTTTGGAAATATTAGTGAATGCTCCTAATCACATGGAGAATAAACCCCCAAAATTGTAAGTCATGGAAATTAATATTTAATTAAATAGAATTAAAACAAGTTTTAGAGTATTTAATTAATTAAAAATAAAATACCTGACAAATAATTTTTTTTCGATTCATATTTTCTACTAAATTCACGCCGCAATAAGGTATTTTTATCTTATTTTTTTTATTTTTTACATTAAGTTATTGTTTTTTAAAGTTTCAATATTTAATTAAATCAAAATACCTTATTTAACTACATATCCATGTGGCGCCTTGTCATCCTCGGTGACTCGAAACTTTCCACGCAACACGTTTTGATTTGAGATCGCGATCTATGTCAGCTACCACACGTCCCGCTGTTTATGAACTGTAACTCCGTCTAGCGCGATTTGGGTCGTCCATTGAATACACGTACGATCCACGCCTCTTGGTCATCGTCCCCAACTGACCTAAACTGAGAACCGTCCAACTTCTAGACCTAATATCTTGCTCGATACTCAACCAAATCACATGAAGTTTGATCCTACACCTTTATCTAGCCAAGGCAAACCTATCTATATGGTTGACCAAGTTTAAAATTAAAATTTTCTTCATAAATGCTCAAACCGAGCTCAGATTTGGGGAAAATGGTATATACCTTAGCCCAAGAGGTGAGGCATTGATTGGGTGTGTACTGAAGTCTCATCGTGAGTTCACAAACCTCCTCTAAGCGTTGGTTTGAATAGAGGTTGATTCTGTGCAAGAGCTCGATCAGAGAGTAGTGTAGCCGTGGTCAAAGTCTAGTGTAGTGGGCTCAAAGGATGGAGCTTTCAGTGAGGATCTTCTCCATGTACTCTAGTGAAACATAGGAGCAAGTTAAACTGAAGATTGGTGGAGGTTTATGGAATTATAGAAAATTGCCCTAGATTTCAAAGAAGAAATTGATCTTAGAAAGTGGGAATGGGTGGCTAAGGATAGTGGGATTGAACTTAGTGAGGTTAGCACAAACTCTAGAGTGATTTTGGCTGAGTCTCCCCAAGAAATTGGACCTTTTAGCATACTTGGCCGTGAGGGGGAGATTTATAGCTCAGACCAATGTGGAGGCCTCAAGCTCTGATTGGTTGGGGTGAATAAGCTTAGGAGGAGTGTTAAGCAGCACAAGTAAACAATTAGGGTCAGTCACATGGGATGGGCTCAATTTGGAGTTCAAAGGTTAGGGAAAGCTCTCAGTTTTAGGCTCTTTAGCAACTAGGATGGCTATCTAGGATTGAGTTAGTTTCTAAATGAGTCAGGGAGGCCAGGGAAGTTTAATGGTGATAAGAATCAAATTCATTTTACTTAACTTTTTAAAATTACAAATCTACGCATTAATAAGCTAAGAACTTGGTAGTGAGTTGTGATTGATCTAAAACTATCTAAAGGAATTAGAAAAGAAAGAACATAAATTATCATAGAACACTACCAGTTCACTTAAGTGATTGGGCTCACTCTTAGGGTGGCCATCCATTCAAACTTCAAACATAATAAGACAAGTAACTTTTAGCCTACTCATGGGTTAATTACGATATATATTGAACACAAATTAAAGACGACATAATTCACCCAGGGAAAATCAATTCAGCAATCTAATAAGATCAGAATGATCTTAAAATGATTCAGTAGATCCCAAGTTTATTTAGAGTTATCATTTGGACATTCTTGGGAGATTCTTGGTATTTTAGAGGAACTCTGAGTCTGCTACAATTTTTTGAGGAAAACCGTCCTCAAAGTGCAAATAATCATTAAAACCAAATCAACATAAAATTTCCAAGGACCCACCAAGTTATGACTTGGTACCCGTTAATTCACAAATCAATAGAAAATACCTTGACACTACTTCTCCAACATTAATAACCAAACACTCAAGGGTATGAGTCTTGGATAAAGTGTCTAAACCCTTGTGGGCAACTGGGGATACTTGGTATGGCCACATATGGATCACCAAACTGGTGTAAATCTGAGGTTCAAGTGGTAAGGGAAATGACGATATTGCTTATTTGTGTTAAAGTGGGATGTAGAATAATATCTTCTATCCCGATGACCTTCGGAGAGGGGGTAGGACCGACGATACTATTCACCAACCCCTAGTAAGAAACTACCCTGTATATCCTTCAGTTTAGTCCAATTAGGATGATTAATTCGAAGACAATCTAAATCTATCAATATATATATATAAACCTAACCAAAAATATATTTTCTCATGATACTATTAGTTTTGACTGATGAATGAAACTCTACATGCATGAAAGAGTGAATGAATTTCAAACACAAAATTATAAAAGTCCACATGTTAATCATCTTGATTTGACTAGAACTTTCCCTTCTGTGATTTTTATGTTGGTAGATTTTTTTTTAGGTTGGAAGAACTTAACCTAACTCTGAGCATCCACCTTTACTAAATTCTTACACCCAATCTCGATCTTTTATAGTTTTATGCAATTGTACTTTCCATTTACTTTGCTAAAAGTTTGTGAATATTATCCTGCTATAATTATGATACTGACCCCTTTTGTAGTAATAGCAGAGGCCCAGGTATGCATGTTTATGTTATATTTACAGTACCTATTACAACACTTTTTTTACTACACTTTCTCATAGCATATCTTGTTTATGCATGCTTAAATTAATCGTAAGGCCTTCACGATAGAGAATAGAAGTCAGTTTACTTATGGCGGATCAGTATAACACATAAAATCATACTTTACAATCAATTGGAATAATAATAATTAGAACAAAAATATAAGCATTAAATACTAAACCTAGAGCAACTATCTACAAAGAGGTTGGAGCAAGCCGAAGTAGATGTAGGAAGATGATCTACAATAGCAAAATAAATCTACATTAACTAAATTTTCCCTGGAATTAAAAA
>NEWO01000781.1:327698-364821 GCA_003013225.1 Phalaenopsis aphrodite | reverse complement strand
TTTCAAGTTGAGTAAATAGGAGAGTTTTGAGTTTCTAATGATGGGGGTACCTTTTCTAATTTTCTAAGACTAGTCAATAGGAAAGTCCTATGGCTAGACCTAGGCTATCAAAGAAGTTTCTAAACCTCAACCAAAAGTGAGGTCAACAGGCTGGAATCTACTTCCCCGTAGAAGTGGATATGTTTCTGGTAACTCTAACTCCTCTTGGTGAGGCTTTTCCTCGACAGGTATTTCCTCGAGAGTCTGGCTTTAATGGCCCTCCGAACTATCCTGCTATGGTTTCTCCTTTGAGTTCGGGTTAGTGGTGCAGTTCATGAACTCGATCCGATTTCGAATACTGGTGGTGGGACATCCAATCCCTCTATCAGATCTTCAATGATCATTACTTCTATCCCCTTTGCAGTAGCGGAGACAGTAGTCTTGGTAGGTGCCACGACGGCAACAACAGTCTTAGCCTTCTTATAAGAAGGAAAGTCTTGAAGAAAGTTCAGGTTGAATTTAGCAAACGGCTCCTGAATTTTCGGAGTGGTGACTTTCATTACGACGAACGGAGCCTTCCTGAGGATAACCTCGAGGTCTTCAAATCCGTCTCCAAACTTAATGGTGGGAGCAACGTTGCGAGCTTCATGGCTTGTCGACAAGTTGCACGAAGGTCAGCGTTGGGTAGGCCATTGCAGTAGCTTTAAAATAAAGAGTTCTGGGGTTAGTTATATGGCTAAATCCTTGTAATCTTTTAGTGCAAGCACTTAAAATTTACGTAGGTTGGTCTATAGACCGGGTAAATTTTAGTTTGCGGGGATTTTAAAATTTTTAGTAAAAAGGTAATTTAAATGTATAAAAATTTAATTAATTTTGAAGCGCGCACAACACAACACAATTTGATTTCATTTGCAAAATAGCAAATCAAATTTGGAAGGGAGGTTTGAAGTGTTTAGGAACCAGTGCAGGACCCATTTAGTGGCACACAATGCCCAGGTGGAACTAGTCCACCGACACACCTATTAGGGTCTGACCACATAAGAAGATTTAAAGAGTCCTTAATGGCCTCCTAAAACCCTCTGTTCAAAGGTGATTGAACAGACAGTTCTGAAGTCCAAAGAGTTGGTCGTACTTTCCCAAGACAGAAATGAGTAAAGTATGTCAATGGAAGAAAGGTAATTTGGACCAAGAGGGACAAGAATACATTACCAATCTATGAAGATAGCATTTTTCTGATTTAAATAGAAAGAGAAACTTGTCCTCAGCGGAGTCGCCAGAAGTTGTCGGCACTATTTTTGGTTTGGGGGAGTTGCCCGTAAGGAGTTATCGGTCACCAGAATTGAAATCTCGTTGCCCACTTCGGAAAGATATTTTAAGATTTAAGTTTAAAAAAATATGAAATCAAATTGACCCCATATTTTTCATAGTCTAAATGAAAGAGCGTTATACCCCAAACCTTGTATCTATCTCGAAGGATAAACACAAGACTTGAGGGTGAGGCTCAATCAAATAAACTAAGAAATTTATGACGTTCTTTTGGTCTGCAAAACTGTTTTATTTGCCTATAATTTCCCCTATTTAATATGAAGAATTAAATAGGATTTATATTAAGTTGGGTTCGGAAAAGTTTCCTATAAGGCAAACCCCTATAGTTAAATACATCTTAAATGACCAAAGCCAACTAAGAAAACTTTCGATAAAAATTAGGAAATATTATCTTTAAGGACTTCAAAAGAATAGGACAGTTCAACGAGGTCAGACGAAGAGGCGTGAAAAGAGATTTGTTCAAATTTGGAACATTTTGTTGTAGAGTCCAAAGGAGGAAGAACTATGGGATGTCATAGATCCGGAGGAGAACCTTGGTGACTTCCCAGTCTATCATATGGGTTGGCTTCAGTTTTGAGGAGAAGTTATTTAAGTGTTTCATCTGTAGATTTTATTAGTTAGGGCTTACATTTGTGTGAAACAATCACAAAAATAGCCTGGAAGATGTGAGGATTTAGGTCGTGATGAACGACAACCTCGGAATCCTAAGACGAGTTAGGGCTTATATTGTACAATAGAGCTATACAAAGGCCTAAATATATGGTGAGGACTTATGTTGCACTAGGCAGACAACCTCAAGATAATATGGCTTGTTGTTTAATTCTAATGAAGGAATGATTTAGTTGGAGAAGACAGGTTTTGCTGTTGAAGATGGTCGTGCTGCCCACCATGCTAGCTCTAAGATACTTGCCATGACGAGTTTGAGTTTTCTAGTGTGTCAAGTTATGATGTCAAATCAGATGACCTTATGATTGAAGTTCTTTAGATTTTATAGGGCATGTTAAAGTTGATTAGAGTGACACCGGTTAGGATCTCACGGTTCCCTCGTTCCGGTACCACTATTTTCTATTGGATTCACTAAGTTTAAAAGAATTTACTAAACTCAACTTAATGAGTTTCATATTTCATTTAGGCCGCGGGAAGCCTCGTTAGCAACCGTAGGTTACCTCCTCCGAGGGATTCCCGATCATCCGATAGAGACGTCTTAATTTAATTGTAGCTGCTGTTTTGTGTGACGTTTGTGATTAAATCTTGAGTTGTTTTATATTTTGAATGTTGTAGAGGTGATTTTTATCTTGGTTTATTTTAGTTTTGGTTTTGGTTTTAGTTTTGTGGCTGTCCTGATAGTTTTAGTTTTCATGTAGGGTGACATCGTTGTTTCCCATGCAGGTTTGTGTTAATATCAAAAGTACAGTATGAAAGTTCAAGAAAGACGGCGCTATAAACTGTAAAAGCATACGTAGCGAGTCTTCTCGTTCCACCACCTGAAACTCAAAATGCATGTCAGGGCATTTTATATGAAGCAGGAAAGTAAAGTTTTGGTGTCCTACTTAAACTATAGTTCATATCGTGGTGGGTCCCTATTAATTTGATTAAGGATGATTTTTGTTAAGCAAAACATTTTAAGTTTAGTAAACCTTGGAGGTATCCAACAAATCTGGAGAAAGAAGCAGGTACATGCTTCCCTCTCACCGCCTGGTGAAAAGTCTCGAGCTCATTTAAACTTATTATGTTGCTTTAAAAATCCATCCTGTAAATAACTCTTAATGCATAGTGAGCATCGATGTTTCAATTATCCCTATGACTAAGGTAATTATCACTTGTGATTTAATTTATAAATTATGTGTTGGTTCAACCCATATAGAGGCAAGTTAGTGTTATCAATGACATTTAGCCAATTTTAATTTAGGCTTGTCGTGTTCCAAAGGTGTTTAATTTTAGCTATGTCCACTTTTTCTAATCCTTATTTAACCAAATTTGATTTAGCTTAGGTCACTACTAAGCCCTTAAGATTTTGGTGGATGTCTTAGTTATTTTGAAAGAGATTAAAATTTTAAGTGATGATGATTCATTTTTAAAACTTTTGAAAATCATCTGAACCTCAAATAGGGGTATTAAATTAGTGAGTTATTAACTTCCAGAGTCATACCCCTAAGTCTAAGGTTATTTAATTTAATGAACTTCCAAATTTTAATAATTTTAGGAAATTACAAATTTATCCTTTAATTAACAAAAGTGAGATTGGTTTCTATCAATTAATCCCATGTGTTTCAATCATCCAAATAAGTTAATTAGGATCAAAGGTTACCCATTTCCCTTTCTGGAATCAAGCCTAAATGTTAATTAAGACTAAATTTCCAAAATTACACTTTTGCCCCTAAGGCTTTATCACTTCATAATTTGTCAAATTTAATTCAAATGACTTTGAAATTTTTATCTTACCTTACTCATAGGTCAATTAAGACATCAGAGGAGAAAATGTGATTTTTCGAAATTTAATTTACATAATTATTTTTATGCAGAAGTAGGATTTTTCAAAAAAAATTTCATAACTTGACCAAGACAAAGCCTAATCTCTTGAAATTTTTACTGGAGGTAGACTTAGATCAGATAACCATTTGAAACAAATTTCATGATTTATTGAGTTTTTTTTTTGTGAATTATTAGAATTATTTTAAATTCTGGAGCATTTATTAATTATAACATATTTTAAGTGTAGAAAATTAAGTTTTATTTTCTTAAAAAGTTTCCCTGAGTTCAAAAAACCTAGTGAAGCAAATTTTACATTTTTTTGATTTATTGGAATTATTTTGGTGAAAATCCATTTTTAGCCTTTAAAAATTATTTTAAGCTTTAAAATTTGATATCTTCATTTAGAAAGTCAGGAAAAATATTCCAATTGTTTCTAAATGCTTAGAAAACAATTTAGAACATTTCCATAAATTTTATTATTTTTGTGATTTTTATCATTTTTTTAATTTTTTTAAAAATTTAAAAATAGGCTAAAAATAAATTTTTTATTTTAAACACTCTTTTATTTTTATAAAATTTTCCTAATCATAAAGAACTCTAAAAACCAGTTTTCATATTTTTTTGAGTTCTATTTTGATTATTAAAAATCATTTTGATACCAAAAAGTCATTTAACTTGAAAAATTAATTGAGTTATTAAATGAGCTCCAAATGTTTTGAAATTTTTATGGGGATTTCTCTGAACTTTGAATCTTAGTGGAGGTTAAAAATCAAGTCATTTGGATGTTTATATTTTCCAAAATTAATTATCTTTCTATTTTTGGGTTGGTGGAAATTAGGTGCATTCTTAATGACTTAACCCATGAAATATTTTTTAAATGGTTCTCTGGTCATAGCAAACCTTCCAAAATTTTCTTGAATTTTTTTAAGCAACATGAAAATTATTATGATTAATTTATGCAAATAATAGACATAAACCTAAAAAAATATGTATCTCTGTCTATATATTTCCTCTGATTTTGGAAAAATCAGAGAATGTTCCCTAAGACAGAGGCAATAACATGCAAAAATTTCAAGTTATGGTGAAATGTCTACATACATGGAGAATCAAAAGACTCAAAATAGTATTTAATTAATTAAAAATAAAACATGCATCAAATGGACTTCAAATTATTTCATGGGTTTAAGAGATCCCCTTACTCCAATATACTTGACCCACGAAATAATTTGAATATATTGGAGTATTCAAATGGACTTCCCTTGAATCCCCTTACTCCAATATACTCTCTAAAAGTTGGGAGTTTAGAGATCAAGGAAGTCTGTTGTGCTGGTTTGAAGCCGATCAAGTTTTAATGTGCTTCCGCTTTTACTAATCTTGAAAATCACGTAAAGTTAGAAGAGGATTCTAATGAATTAATAGAATTACATTTTGGTTACTTTTCTCCTTGTGTACAAAAATTAATTTAACAGGAATGTGTGCTAAAATAAATGTCAAAGGATAAGCTACAACTTTTTGGAAAATTATGGAATGTTAAAAGTCGAACTGCTAACTCAAAAGAAGGTCTCTGATTTGGTACCGTAGCACCAGTCGATGATTCAAAATTTTCCATGGTTGTTGCTAATAAATTGGAAGAGGATTGCCTCGATATATAGGATGATTCTCAAGTTCAATTAATAGGTGATGCTCTACCAGAATTTGAAGAAGAAATTAAGTCAACAGTAGATGAATTGAAAGAAATCAACCTCGGGACTGAAGAGTAGCCCTGACTAACTTTCGTAAGTTCTTTACTCGATGAGGAAGAATCCATAAAGCTGATAAAGTTACTGTTAGAATTTAAAGATTGCTTCGCCTGGATTTATGATGAAATGTCAAGGCTATCGGCGAAAGTTGCAATTCATAAATTTGGGGTGGACAAAGATATGTAAGCTCCCAGAAGAATGTGCATCAAGATGGAACAATAAGTCATTCTCGAGGTAAGGAAATTAATAGATGAAAACTTTGTAATAGAAGAGAAATATCCTACATGGTTAGCCAATTTTGTACTAGTTAATAAGAAAAATGAACAAATCCGTGTATGTGCCAATTTCAGAGATCAAAATAAAACATGTCCAAAAGATGAATTTCCACTACCGATACCAGAGTTAATGGTGGACATCGCTTCAACACATGAGATTTTCTCCTTTATGGATGGATCTTCATGTTACAATCAAATCAAGATGGCTTCAGAGGATGCAACACTTACAGCCTTCAGGACACCAGTTGGGATATTTTGCAACACAGTGATGCCATTCATGTTAAAGAACACTGGAGCAACATATCAATGAGCAATGAAGAAGATCTTCGATGACCTCATTAACAACCAAGTGGAGTATTACGCAGATGATTTGGTCATCAAAAGCAAAAAAAAAATAGACCATTTTTACGATTTGAGGATCATGTTTGAACGATTATGATAATATAATCTTAAGATGAATCCCTTAAAGTGTGCCTTCAGCTTTATCTCTGGGAAATTTTTAGGATTTGTTGTCTGTCATCGTGGAATCGAGATCAACCCGGATAAGATTAAAGCTATCTTGGAAATGCCTCCTCCTAAAACCTTGAAGCAACTACATTCCTTCCAAGAAAAATTGGCATCTCTGAGATGCTTTATTTCTAATCTCTCAGGTAAGTGTTAGCCCTTCTCGACATTAATTAAAAAGGACACCAAATTTGTTTAGGAAAAGAAATACCTGTGGGCCTTCGAGGAAGTTAAATGATACTAAATGACACCTCCTGTTTTGGCAGCCCCTATCCCGGGAAAACCATTGATACTTTATATTACGACCTTAGACGACTCTCTCGGAGCTCTGTTAGCTCAAGTCAATGACGGGGGTAAGGAAAACGTGCTCTACTAAGTCTAATACCAACGGAGGTAAAGTGTCAACATATTGAGAAGTATTGTCTAGCTTTAATTTTTGCCGCACAAAAGCTTCAGCATTGCATGCTTTCTCATAAAATTACCCTTATTTAGAAAGTTAATCCGTTACAATATTTGAAGACCCGACCAACTCTCTCCGGACGTTTAGCAAGATGATCGATGATTTTATTTTAATTTGATATAACTTTCGTTCCCCTCTGTGCTATTAAGGGATAGATTCTAGCAGATTTTCTCGCAGCGCACCCACTTCCAACTGGGTCCCCGCTCAACGATAAATTGCCAGATGAGCAGATACTACAAGTAGAACCGTCCAATGTCATGCATTGGGAGTTGTATTTCGATGGAGCTTCTTCAGTTAGAAGAGACAAACGATTAGAAATAGTTATACAAGGCAAAGAAGGAATTAGTCTAATTTTCATCACACCAGATAAGAGTATGTTGAGATTCTACTATCACTTGACAGAGCCGTGTAGAAATAATGAAGTAGAATATGAAGCGCTGATCACCGAGTTGGAGTTAGCAATCTCAATGGATATAACAAACGTTGTCATCTATGGTGACTCGCAACTTATCATTCAACAAGTCGCCAGAAAATACATAATTTTGAAACCAAGACTAGCAGAATACCATCAGTACACAATGAAGCTACTTGAATAGATTCTCAATGTGACTTTCTACCGAATTACTCGAGGAGATAACGCCCATGCCAATGCTCTAGCGAAACTTTCTAAGGAACTGACATGTACATCGGAGAATTCCATCGACATTACAGTACAAGGATGATGATTTTTATGTCAGATCGACATCGATAATTTACATAAGCTCGAAGGAGAAGAAGGAATGATGATTGCAGTGGCTGACATCAATGAAGATTGATGTAAGCCATTAATAGAATATTTGCAGAGTGGAAAATTGACAGAAGATAAGTTCGAAGCAAATCACATCACAAGAAGAGCTATGTCATATGCCCTAGTGGGAGATGTTCTCTACATGAGATCATTTGATCAGATGTGCCTGCGATGTCTGAGCAGAGCAGAAGCACAAAATATCGTCAAAGAAGTACATGACGGACTGTGCGATGCTCACCAGTCAGAGCCAAAAATGAAGATGAGTATCTAGGTAATTTTGGTAGATTGGGGAATTTTGGAAATTTTGGCCAAATTTAGGACTCCAAGGGTATCTAGGTAATTTGGGTAGGTTTGGGGGTGAAAGGTCAAATTGGGTATTTTGGTAGGGTTGGGATATCAACCACCCTACATGAGCTATGGACCAATGGAATCCCTATTTGGGTCCTCTATGTACTGGTCTTAGCTAAATCCTAACCTAGGGCTAGTGAATTTAGGGGACCATCTAGAGTCTCCTAAAGGATCAAGGAATCAATATTAGGAAAATTTGGGTTTAAGGTTGTGAGTGATTGTGAGTGAGAGTGATTGTAGTGAGTGAAAGTGAGTGTCTTAACCCTATACCAACACCTAGAGTCAACCCTAAGGGCAAGCAGTCCTTTGGAAACTCACCTTGAGCTCCCCCATATTGACCCTAGCTACTAAGTGCTAGAGGTTATGACTAATATGTGGAACTTCAAGTTGAGCAAGGAAGATGGTAGAATTTTTAATGGTGAGGGTTCCTTTTCTATTTTTCTAGGAATAGTCAACACGAAAGTCCTATGGCTAGACCTTAGGCTACTAAAGAGGAAAAACTAAAACCTCAACCAAAAGTGCGGTCAACAGTAGAGCAGAAGCACAAAATATCGTCAAAGAACTACATGACGGACTGTGCGATGCTCACCAGTGAGTGCCAAAGATGAAGATGAGGATCAAAAGACTCGGGTATTATTGGTCAGCAATGATATTCGATTGCATGGATATAGCGAGAATGTGTCACATTTGCCAAGTGCATGGGTTAGTCATACACCAACCTCCGAATGTGCTACACCTAACTGTTGTCTCGTGTTTATTCGAGTGTTGTGGCACAAACATAATAGATCCAATAGACCATCCATCCTCTAAGGGACATAGATTCATTCTTGCCACTACAAATTACTTCTCCAAGTTGGCAGAAGCAGTGCCGGTACGAGAGGTTACAACACAACACGCCCTTCAATTTTTCAAAAGTCAAGTCTTCTATCTTTTTGGTGTTCCACATAGAGTGATTTTCGACAATGGGACAGCCTTCAAAAACACAAATATCAACAATTTTTTTAAACGACATGGGATAGATTGGAGGCACTCAACAATCTACTATCCCAGGGCAAACGGGCTGGCCGAGGCCTTCAACAAAACAATCGTATAGATTCTGAAGAAGACACTGGACGAAAACAAAAGAGATTGGCATAATAAACTATTAGAAGCTTTGTGGGCCTACTGGACGACGTTCAGGACTCCTACTCAATGTACACCCTACACGCTTGTGTACGGCTCCAAGGTCGTACTACCGCTAGAAGTTCAGACACTGTTTCTCAGAGGCCATGTCGTCAATTACAACCGAAGAAAGTGCAAAACTCAGACTTGAAGAACTAGAAATTTTCGAGGAAAAATGACTAGAAGCACAACAACACTTGGAGCTCTACTAAGCAAGGATGGTGCAGGCTCATGACAAATTGATCCACCCGAGGGCTTTCAAAGTTGGTGACCTTATTCTTGTTCTCAAAAGACCTATTCTTGCACACTGCAAAATAGGTGAAAATTTTGAACTAACTTGGGAGGGATCGTTCGTCATAGAGGAAGTTTACTCAGGAGGAGCTTACTAGCTGGTGGATTTTTGATGCGAGAGACCCATGCTGTTGGTCAGTGGTTGCTACTTGAAGATATACTCTGACGAGACGCTGCTTGAAATCAACTGCCTTTTGAAATTTTTTTTGGGGTTATTTATTTGGCCAAACGCTGTAACTGGGTCCAAAGTTTTGTAACAAATTAACCTCAATAAAATGAAATTTTTGGAATTTGCCCATTTTGTTTCCCTTCTACTGTTTCTAATTTTAAAATCTAATTAAATTAAATTAAATTAAACAGATAAAATTTGCAGATTATATAAAAAAAATGTTGTTTAATCAATGCTTCGTTCTTGTTCTTGTTTATGTTGAATGACAGCACACTAATGTTTTTTTGCCCTTTGCAGAAGGTTGTCGGGACGGAAGCTGATCTTTGCTTTTAGAGATGGCTTAAATCTTGCACTGAACAAAGAAAAGGCAGCTTAGGGTGGTGTCATAGACTTTGACTTAGACTTCAGTCAAGTCAACGTAGACAATGAGAATCGCCTGATGGGCGTTGTCAGTCACCAGGAGAAGGAGGGATTACCGTCTCTGCTAAAGATGGGCAACAGAGAAGGCTCCTCATGGAAGAGGAAGAAAGTGACCACTCAACAACAACATCCAATTGAAGGAACCAGTCGTCTACAGTCCCTGATAACTGCCATGGCAGGGGATTTAGTAGGTGTCAATGAAGAGAGAATGTCTGATGCACCGCTCAGAAGAACTCACTATCACAATGCCAACTGACACAAACATAGAGCCTTTCTACGAGAAGAAAGAAAACAACAGAAAAAAGCAGCAGTTCTACTTACCTCGATTCTTGAGGGAAAGATTTATGAGCCATGCATGAAGGAAACCTCTTCTAGCCCACCTGGTACAGAGGATGAGTTAGAACTGGCCGCAGAGCTTCAGATGAACATTATGAGCACTAATTCTTGTGGTTGAAACAATATTGGTTGTTGAAATAGTGGTTGTAATAATATTGGTTGGTGTAATAGTGTTTGCAATTATTCTTACTTTATGTCACATCATATTGATCTGTTATCTTTTATTAAGTTGTATTGTAAGAGTTCTAATTCTGCCCTCAGCTATAAATAAGGGATTTATATTTCATTATTGTGTGCAAGTTTTTAGAGTCTTCTCACTAAAAAACAGAATTGTTCGTCTGGTGTTCCTCATAAGCTTGAAGTCCTATAAGTTATCTTCTATATTAATATATTGATGTTTTGATTTATTAATATTTTTCTACTTAAATTTATTAAACTTAGTAAAAGATTATGTTTTGAGCTAAAAAGTGATTATTTTCTGCTTAGTAAAAGATTATGCTTTGAGCTAAAAAAATATTTATTTTCTGCTATTTAATTTGGCTAGCAAGATTCAACCATAGTACTTTGTCGATTTTCTAAATGAAGCTTAACATAATGATTCAGACTTTGATGATGACCACATTGAACCGAAAATGCTCTTGATTGCTTTGAAAAATAAAGAAACATATTATATAACTAATATTTTCTATAGCCATTTTCAAACTCAAGAACATCATCGTGCTGAGAGCTGCAAGTGATTCGAGCTGACCCATAAACCTGCCCGATAAACAATTAATGCGTTAAACTCAATGTGTTAATCAAGTAATTCCGACTCCAATCATCACCCATATTAAATTATTGAAATTATTTTAAATTTACAACATTTAAATACATACCACCCAATTCCTTTATATTTACATATCTAACAATTTTTTTTACATTCATACGTTTCATATCATATACAAAATAATATTATTTTAACTTCTAATAGTGTGATATACTTTATTCATGAATAAGCCGATATGTAAAAATTAAAGCTTAGTGATTAAAAATTTAAATACATAAGAATTTAGTGGTATTTATGTAAATCCTCAAAATTTTAAATTTCACACTCATATATCAAGCAACCTATTATTTATGACAGACTTGAATTAAAATCACTTTTACTTTCATGATAAAACGAGCCAACTCAAACAATTCAAACTAAACTCGAACTCGAACGATTAATTAATCAAACTCAAGCGGTAAATCAAGGATAGCTCAAACTCAGAATGAATCGTTTACACCCCGTGATCAAAATGTAATCTAGTCAACTTATAGCATAGAAGCCCTCTATTCAAAGAGCAAATACTAAATCCAGACTCCGGACACAATTTGCATCCGGAGTCCAACGGTAGAACGCCACGTGCAAGCGGGCTCACCGCAATACATTAAGATTAATCAATGTTAAAATTTATGCGTCCCACTTGTACAGTCCTGCCTAATATTTTTTTTCAATTCAAATGCATCGAATATTTGTAATACCATATAGTTTCATATAGATTTTTCCACAACATTTTATATGAAGTATACTGCATAAAAGCCCTCCAGAATGTATGACAACCTTACCTTAATAGAGAACATAAATTTGAAATTTGATCCCATGATATCCATATTAAAATTAAATTAATAATATTTTAAACAGATCCAACAAAAAGTTATTTAACCTTACTTCCAGTCAATGTCAAGATTGCAGAAAGCCACAAATCACATTTCAGTTTCATAATACTAAGATTTTACTTTCTATTGGGCATAAAAAGGTATATTTTCCAAATTCCACGTCACAATGGAACACCTGAGAACATTTTTTAAACATGAACAAAACCATGAAATAACTGCCTTTTGGTTCAGTTTCTATTTAAAAAACAAAAAACCCTAATTTTCAATTTTAACTAACAATGAAAGAAATTGCACTAATGCCGCTCCTCAACCTGCATGTGTAAATAATTCCAAAATCCAGGAAACATTTGCTTATGCCACTCGTGGTTTTTGGTTTTTGGAAAAGATATTCCGTCCGAACATTCGCACGGCCAACCACCGGGTTCCACGTCGCCCGCCGATGAGTATGGCGACGTGGTGCCCTGTGATTGACTGTCCGGATATGCAGTGTCCAGACGAAATATTTTCTCATTGTTTCCAGCCACAAAATTTAACAAAGTTTTTTATTAGAATACTTTGATCAGTTTTTTATTCGATCGATTCTTACAATTCTTAATGTACCATCTAAAAATCTAATGTATTTAAAATATGCTCCGATCAAATGTTAAATGAAGACTAAGAGTTCTTCCAAAATATCCTAATGTTAAAGCAGTAGTGAAAGGAAAATAATAATAATCCAATAAAACGCAGAAATTTAAAACTCATTTCAGTTCATCTGGCAATGGCAGTCTCTCTGCGCCCTCTCTCTAGCCACCACTGTCTGCAAGATTAACCATAAAAATATAAAAAAACTCATCAAAATGAGCAGATTAACCATGGCAATATAAATTAACGCGACTTTACACATATACCACCCAATTCCTATGCATTCACATATCTAACGCATAAACTTTATTTTTTAACATTTACACCGTCCAAATCTTTCATATCACTATTTCAGCTTTGTATACACCTTTCTATGCATGGACAAGACGGCAAATATGTAAAAGTTCAAGTTTCGGTGTTAGACGTGTAAAAAACATATGGAATTAAGTGGTATGTATGCAAACCTTCCTACAGAGTAATAGATACCTGATGTTGCCAATCAGTAAAAGCTGTTATTATTCCAAGAAGAACGGTCTGAATCGCTGCACCTGACAAAATCCCAATCCACAAACCCTTACCTCCAATGTGAAGTAAAAAGCCTAACAAAACTGCCATTGGGATTCCTACGAGATAGAATGCTCCCAGGTTTACATAAGCTCCTATGTGCTGCCATCCACAACCACGAGCGATCCCTGCCGTTCAAAAAGTTCATCATAAAATAGTGAGTTGTAAGGCTTCTATTTAGATGCATCATAACAAATGAGGAATAAAATAAGATGATTACCAGAGAGAACTCCGAGACAGCCATCAGAAATAACTGAGATAGAAACAAGAGGAGTCATCTCCCTAACATAATCCACAACCTCTTCCTCGTAGCTATAAGCATGGCCGATGATTCGGCGAAGGGCAAATAGCATTAAACTCACTGCCACCGCCTCCATAACCGTGATCGATATCGCCACACGAACGGCCAAATGAGCTTGCTCGGGATTCCCAGATCCTAGTTCGTTTGACACGCGTGTGCTATGAACGCAAAACGCAAAAGTTATCAAATTTATTTCACATGCATACCACCCATTTCCTAGGTGTTTACATATCTAACAGCTAAACTCTACTTTTACATTTATAACATCCAAATCTTTCATATCACATTAAAAATACTAGGTTTTTAAATTCTAAGAAGTGAAATAAAAATTATGATACTTGGTTAGGTTGGGATATATGTAAAAATTGAAGTTTTGGTGCAAGATACGTAGCTACATGGGAATTAAGAGGTAAGCATGTAAATCTTCCAATTTATTCAGTGGCGATTTATGAGAAAAGAGGAGATTAGGAATGATCATACCTAGCAGCGCAACCGATACCATATGGTATGGTGTAGAGCAGTGAAATGCTTGTGAGACTGCATAAGAGCTTATGAGCGCATGGAGACGAAGTATTAATCTTAACTCAAATCTTGTGAATGATGAACTTTTTCATACCATATAGAGAGCACAGAGGTTTCAAGCTTCGGATTCGGTAGGAGACCTGAGAGCAAGATGAGCAGCTCGAAGGACCACCATTCAAGGCTTTGCTCAAGTAATTATTATAATTATAAAAGTGATAATAAAAAATTTAAAAAAAAAAAGCATTTACAGTTAAATAGTTTAAGAAAATAACCATACATAAAGATTCCCCCAATCACATGAGTGCATGAACCTTTGACAAAATTTGCATGTAATTCCAGCCTATAAAATACCGATGTACACATGAATTGTTCAAAAAAGCTTTCACTTTCTATTATCTTTTGAAAACTATGGTGAGACTAATTTTAAATTTCAAAATCATGATAATCATATTTTACATGTTATTCTGCGTACAAGTGAGATACTTCTTCACAAAGATTTGAGTTCTATGTATGCAAATATAAAGGTTTACCGGTTAGATTTGTAAATACAATAGAATTGTGTGGTGATGTATGGAAAAGCCCCTATTTTAAAATGTCAAGAAAAGATTATGATTAAACTCAACTTCAATCAAATAATCCTTTTTTTGTGTATTTCCAATTGTAAAAAAAAAATCCATATATCAATGCTACTGCACTTAAATAACAAGATGAAAAGAAAGAAAAGGTAGTAATCAATATTACCATATCATTACTGCCGAGGGAATCGCCAGTCTCAAAAACTCATTAATTCCCTTGAAAGCCTCCATCGATACTGGTGCACGAGTTGCTCTGCAGGAATCTGAATACTTAATATACATTACAAGAATCAACACGTTGATCCAATAAGAAATGCTTATAGAAAGTGCTGCCCCAATGTTCCCCAGCCCTATCTTGAACACCATGGCCCAACACAAAGGAAAGTGGACGCAAAAGGTTACAAAAGAGCTCAGAAGCATGGGAAGAATTAAGCTCTGAGACTGAAGAAATTTCATAAGAGGTTGAGCAATGGCAAAGGCGAAGAGGCCGGGGATCATCCAAACCGCATAATTGCCTGCCTCTTGGGATATTAGAGGGTCCTGTCCGACGAATGTGAGAAGCTTCCCCATGGAGATCCAGATGAGAGAAATAGGGAGGCAAACTATTAAGAGTGACAGGATGGCACTGTAGGTGTGGATTCCCACCTTCTTGTACTGTTGTGCTCCATATGCTTGACCACAAAGAGTGTCCAAGCCACTAGCCATTCCTTGCTGCCATTATTGAAATATAAATTGAACAGATCTAGAATGTGTTGAAATAAAATGCACATATGTCAATTGGCAGAACCAAAACTGAAGAAAAGGGGTGGCAAAATCAAAATAAAAGGGCGACGACTGCTTAAGTTTAAATTTTCACTCTCTTTATATTTTTTACAACTAGTTTAGTAAAAATTTAGAAGAGGCGAGTGCCCCTCAATTCCACCACTGTGCATCTCTTTCAAATTTAATGAGCTATAAAGAATTTATTAGAAATCTCATTATTTTGTCATCATGCAATTAGATAGTGTTTAGCACTAACGCTAGAAATTAGAAAAGCATAGAAGAAACTTCAATTCTGAGGAAGTTTAAGAACTCAACCTTACATTAATAGAACACACAGCACGTTGCCACCTTCCTACTGACCAGTGCCTCTAATAACGATTGAACAGGACTAGGTAACCTGATTAGCATTAAAATCATACTACTCATAGCAGTTTCTCAAAAAGTCATCCTTTTTTGCTTATTTTGTTCAGAAAAGGTAGTAACATGAAACCAAAACGTGAGTCACTTCAGCTACTCTTGACAATGAAGTACCAAAACGCCTAAAAATTGATTTAATTTATTGATTTAAAACAACTCGTAAAAATGATAAACAATCAATATATTGATTTAATTTATTATTATAATGACAAGATACAAATCTCAATCTTAAATGTTGATTTAAAATAAAAAAATTGAGATAAGATTTAAGATAAATATTCACTTAGAATATAAAAACTCCATAAGGACCAAGATCCACAGTGAACTCAGCCCCACTTTCGTCATCTTCAAAAAAAGTATTGCATGTAATCATTTTATCACCAACTAATTCTATCTCATTAGCATCTTCCAAATATTCTTCTATCATTACATTCTTCTCCTTACTCCCTATATCAATTAACATAGAGCAAATAAAATTAAATAAAATAACAAAATCATAACAAAAATAAGTAATCATACTTAAATCACATTTTTACTTTGTCAAAGTGTTGTATCAAATATATTAGATATAAATGTAAGACAATATAATACAATACAATATATACCAAAGAATAAAGCGTATGATGGAGAATGAGAGAAAGAGTGAACAGTAGAATGAGAACACGTAACCCTTTATTCCTAAAATAATCTCTTATTTATAGGCATTGGAGATATTCAAAATGTACAATTACATTAATGCCCATCCTCTAAAGAAGGGGTACAGAGATATTAAAGTTTTTCTTACAATTAATTCTTACAGCTTGGACAATAGACTAACTTGATTGTCGAACATAAGTTTTGGCCGTTTCGGTTTGGCGGGTCAAACGAGATGAGGATCGCCTGGGTGTTTCTGATTGAACATGTCTTGTTCGACCTATTATATCGGTCGGACAATGTTTAGATGTGGCTGATCTGATGAACCTTTACAACGCCCTTATCCTGATCCAACATTAATTTATGATCCCATAAATTAATTTACTCTTGTTGACCAGGTCTTTATGTCTGACTGTGGGCCCCTCCTCTTTGTTACGTGTACACATCTCTTAACTTGCTTCAATATTCGTGTTGAAACGATTGTGTCATACATATTTAATTCCTTAATTATCTTGTCTTTTTTAAAGTGATTGTAATGATTAAAAATAAGAGAATAAGTGCTATAATATACTCATTTATCTTGTGAGCAGTACTTTTAATAATTGAACCCCACTGGATTTATGTGCATTGACGTCCTATAAATAGGTTGTGGATCAAGGCTTCTGCATCTGCGCTCCCCTCTTATCTAGTGCCTTGGTCGGTTTTTGATGGGAGCATTCTCATGACGAGCAATAAGAAGACCTGTGTTGATGACATATATGATGACATTCTGATGAAAGTCTTTGAATTGTTGGCTGAGAAAATCTGATCCGTGAGCATCCCTGCAAAGAGTTGGCCACCTGAGAGGGGGCGAGTTGGCGAGAAGAGGGTACCCCCCAAAGGGATTAAACCTGCAAAGAAGAGGTGGGTGGAACAATTAGCTTACAATAAGGGGTGACCGGATGAGCGGGATGATGAGGATGAATCGTCCGATGACGTCTATTGTTGCGTTGGGGATAGAGTAAAGATCCGACCATCTACGCTGCTGGAATGTTGGCCAAATCTAGCAGTGAGGAGGAAAGGGACACTCAGAGAACTTCTGGAGTTCCGCTGCCCAGGGGCAAGGATGATATTGGTACTTCTCAGCTCGGAAGGATGAGAGTTGCGGACGCTCCACCCACACCCGATGAGAGTTTCTTGTCATTTCTCTGGTCTGTGTTGGACTGACACCTTGGTATGTGGAGTCTGGTCTTTTGATCTACTCTGAATGATTTAGTGAAATTTCATGTTTTGTCCAACTCTGCCTTTGTTCATGTAGGCGATCAAATCAACATTTCTGATTCACCAAAAGTTGTCGGTGACTGAGACCCCACTACTCGAAAGGTTGAGAGGGACCCCACTGACTACTGGTGAATGAGAGTCAACCGATTCTGTGGTTCAGCGCATGGACGAGACGGTGGATTTCTTTGCCTGTGAGGCCGAGGTTCGGAAGGAAGCCTAAGCTCAACGGAAGGCAAGCATAAGGGAGCTGAAGGACCAGCGAAATGCCTTCTCCAAGAAGTTGTCGACAGAGTTTCCCAACCTCCGAATAGAAGCGACAGACCACCGGACCGAAACCGAGACTATTCAAATGTAGCCTGTGACCCCGCGGATAGGCCTGGCTGATGTAAGGGAGGCTTGCTCAGTCACTCGATTCCTAAGGAGTCGTTGAGGTGAGTGTTGGTTTTTCCTCAAGCGATCAATAAGCTAGTTATAAGGTTTTTAATGTCTGAATAAACATGTTTTTCCTTTTTTTTCTTTTTCCACTCTTTTTTTTTACTACCGCTTCTTATTTATATGAATATTCATTCTCCCTTTGAAAGAAATGATGCGAAGCTTGTGTTTCTGAGGTACTATCAGAGGCGTTTCAGCTTCTCTGCGGCCCCTATATATAAGGGCTGAGTTTGCCTCGTGTTGTTTCATATTTTGCACTCCTACTTTTGGTCGGCCTTTCTTCCTTGTTCCTTTGTCTCCCATCCATATGGCCTCCAAAGACTCTCCTCAAATTTTTGGAATGGTGTCGGTGACAAAGCATTCCATAGTCTTCTGACGAGGCCTCGAGACTTTACAGGAAGTACGTCTGCAACAATGACATAGTGCTTATGGTTCTATGTCCACATGATCATACAACCGATGACTATGGGAGGCGGCTCGTGTTATACAGGGATCAGTTTGTTCAAGGGCTTCGCCTTCCTCTTTGTCGAGAGCTTTGTGCCATCATGAACTATTACGACATTATCCGGGCTCAACTGAAGACAAACTGCATTGCGGTGATTATGTCCTTCGTCGTCTATTTTCGTAGGATGGAAATCTCTTGTTCACGGGGGCTTTTTTCTCATTTGTTCTCCATCATGTCGACCCAGACAGTTATGTGATCTTTGCCTCAACCCAAAAAATCAAGTTAATTGACCTTGAGAATAAGGTTAAGAACTGAAAAAGTCACTTCATTTTGGCATCATCGATGGATTGAGGGATCCTTACCTGCCCGACTGGCAAGCCATACAAATGGCAGAAAATTTCCCCCAAAACTGAGGGATCCAGTTAATTGATCTATCGTTCGTCCAATACACCAATGAAAAAATAATAAACAAAGTTTTGAATTGAGGCAAATATGGTCGGATGACTAGCGAGTTGTGGGCAGCATCAGATGTCCAGGAGTTGAAGTGGCGCCTCAACAAGGTGACTAAAGCTTTCATGAGGGAGCAGAGAAGGAAGACGCATTAGAAAAGACCTCAGGTTCGGATCTTCTCATTTCTACTTTTGAAACTGTTATCGTTATTCAGCGGACATTGACCGGTGAATTAACAATAATCGAAAGGAAACCTTCCATTCTGGCAGGTGATATGAGGGGCGGTGACACCAAGAGTCCTTCCTTTTTGATGTCTGACACTGATGTTTCTCTGGATGAAGGATCAATCGGAGGCCAAGAGGATCCTCTGTCCGATGCATCTGGTTTCCTTAACTTTGCAAAGAGAGGAAAAGCCAGCCGACAATCTCAGGACCCTGAACCCTAGGGTGAACAAGATATCAGTCGAGAAGCAGATTGGAAGGAGACAGGTTTTGGGCCTAGACTCGACTTGGAGCCGATGCTCCCCCCAGATCAAAGTCAGATCGAGAGGCGACAACAGTAAGTTCTGAAGTCAACCGAGATGAGGTAGGTCCTAGATCCGAGCCCAAGCTTAGTCTCCCAGCTTCTGAGAAATCCTGATGGAGGAAATGAAAAGACACGGTGGCCGACGCTGATCGCCTCTCTCTTCGCCTCTCAAGGAAAGCAATGATTGAATCCCGATACAAGCGAAGGGGCCCAAAGCCTTTTTCTCAAGGGATTCTAGTTTTGCCTTGATTGACTTGCGAAGGGATGGTTCGACTGTGGACCGGGAGTGGAGGCTCATGCAACGGAGCTCATGAATACACTGTGCTCTGAGAGTTTTAAGGAGAAACTGGACAGCCTCAGTCCTCTCGAATTGTGTCGCTGGGTCAACCGATATCGGTTGTTGGGGAAAGGTCAGCTCATTATCTGTCGAACCTGTACTTGGTTATTACGGTTGAAACCACATGCATTAAGAAGGCAAAGATTGCCTCAAGAACATTTCTTGGCTGGCAGACGAAGCTGAGGCTCACCTCGCTGACGCAGAGTACCTGACATGGGCCTCAGAGTGGCTCTCAGTTGTGCTCGAGGTGAATGAGAAATTATCCACGAGGGTCTATGTCGAGCAAGGCTGAGGTGCTCTTTGCGGAGTGAGTGAAGCAGTTTCTCCTTGGCACAGAGTTCGAGATCAACTAATTAGTGAGGATTGGCATGGTCAACGCTAAGTATGCAAACTTGGGCGAGTTTGCCAAGCACTTGTTCACTCCGATGCCTCCGACCAAAAAATCCATAGGAGAATCTAGGAGTGAGTCGACTCAAACCCCTGAGATTACTTGTGTTTTGTAACAAAAATAGGGGAGTTTCTTTTTGCAATGTATAACAATACTTGTAATGATTAGAACTCAATGAAATATGGATTTTTGGTCGCTCGTTCCTCATATTATTATTATTTTTTTCTTGGATGCCACTTATGAATTCTGATGGCGAGTCTTTAAAATGTCTATCTCGGATCGGAATCTTTAGGTTACTAACCCCAGAGAGAGGCTTTTAGATTGCTAGCCTAGGAGATGAGTCTTTAGATTTCTTCCCCACAGAGGGGAGTCTTTAGGTTGCTCACCACGAAGAGGATTTCTTAGATTACTCGCCCCGGAGGGGAGTTTTTAGGTTGCTCGTCCTGGAAGTAAGGTTTAGATTGCTCACCCTGGAGGGGAGTTTTTAGGCATGCCCCGGAGAGGAGTTTTTAGGTTGCTTGCCACGGATGGGAGTTTTTAGATTTCTCGTAAGTTGCTCGCCCCAGATGGGAGTATTGTTTTCCTGATGGGCTTGAGTTCTCCCGTCGTTCAGATGTGTGGATGTAGCATATGAGCTCTTCGAGTTCCCCAAGCGTCGACTAGTCATTAGATGTTCGTAAAACTTGCATTCATGGGGTACAAAATTAAGGAAAAAAGAGTAAAAGTGTTAAAATTGAAGTTCTTTATTATCTTCATTTATGTTTGTACAAGAAGTTCTCCTTGAGGAAAAAAATTATTTGAGATTATCTCCACTCCAGGTCAAAGGAATATCATTCCCCGTGTATGTCTTCAGTCGGTAATCTCTTGGCGAGAATCTCTAGCTGACGATGAATGGCCTCGTCCATGTTTAGTCAAGCATGCCAACAGTTTGTCCTTGGGTAGCTGGGTCGGCTTTTTCCAGGACGAGGTCCCCTGGGGCGAAGGTTTTTTTATCGTACTTGTTTGTTGAAGTATTGAGCGGTACGTCCTTAACCTTTTCTTGGCGAAGCATTGAGACAGTGCGAAGTTCCTCAACAAGATTGAGTGCAAGCTTCCTCCCCTCATCATTGGCATCCTGCCATTCCGCTAGGTGTTCCTCATTGAAGGTAGAGGTTGTAACAGTTCTTAGGCTGTGATGGTTGTATTCTACCGACAACATTACCTCCAACCATGAGTTAGCATGAAAGGAGTCTGTCCCATTGTCGTCAAAGGTGTTGTTCAGATGGCCCATGGTACCGACGGCAAGAGGTTTGCCCAGCTTCCTTTCTCCCCTTCGACCATCTTTCTTAAGAGCTTTAGGATAATTTTGTTGGCCACTTTGGCCTGACCGTTGGTGCGAGGGTGGTGTACTGATGCGAATCTTAGGTTTATCCTTTGGTTATGACAGAAATCTCTTACGCCTTTGTCGGCGAATTTTTTGTCATTGTCAGTTACGAGAGCTAGAATCAGCAAATGAGTTCTGCTTAAATGAAATTTCGAACGATGGTGGCGGTGATTCGAGCAAGTGGCTTGGCTTCCATCCATTTTGAGAAGTAATCCAAGGTGACTATGAAGAACTTGCACTGGGTGGAAATGACCCTAGAATATCGAGTCCCCAAGTGGCAAAGAGCCTGGGACTCGTTATAGGTCGCAAATTGCGGATCGGCTGGTATTGTAAAGGGCCATATTTTTGGCATTTCTCACACTTTCTAACAAATTATTTGGTGTCCTTCAGGAGTGTGGGAAAAAAGTACCATTGGCACTATACTTGATAGGCTAAGGTTCTTCCACCTGAGTGGCTCCCGCATTCGCCTGAGTGTACATCCCGGAGGATGCTCTCAATCACATCTTTTCTCAGACATCTAAAGTACAGAGAGGAAACTGATCTTTTAAGGAGCTTTCCCTCTATCATCAAGTACTGAGCTGCTTTGATTTTAAAATGCCTCGGGTTGGTGACTTCATTCGACAGTTCCTCAATTTTCAAGTAATAGATGTATGGGTTCATCCAACTTTTCAGTTTTTCAGTTGATACTTTCTTTGCCTCAGATTCTTCAATAGTTGGCTGGAGAAAGTTTTGAGGTTTTCCTCTTCCCAGATGCACACACTTGAACAAGAGGTCGACTACCTGGTTCTCCTCTCACCCGATGTGTTTAATTTTGAAGCCTGCAAGCTTTCCGATCTTAGTCTTTACTCTGCTGAGGTACTTGGCCATCACTTCGTCTTGGGCATCAAACTCTCTGTTTGTCTAGTTGACTACGAGTTATGAATCTGATTTCACATGAACGTAACGTGCTCCCATATCGTATGCGATGCATAGGGAAACGATTAGAGTTTCATATTATATTTGTTTGTTGGTGACGTCGAACTCTACGGTGATTGACTTATAGTAGTGTTTCCGGATGAACTGCCCAAAGCAAGTTCAAGCCCTGAGGTTGTTTTGTTGGAGGCTCTGTTAGTGTGCAAGACCAACAGGTGATCCCCGTCAGCGACTCCTTTGCTTTGCTCGTGTGCTTCCAAGAAATATGCCAGAAAGCTAGCTTTTGCTCGAGCTTTGATTGTTGTCCATGGGACGTACAAGATGTCGAACTCGCTTAGCTCCACCGTCCATTTGAGGAGCCAAGCAAAGTGTTCTGGCCGCGTAAGGGCTGGTTTGAGGAGGTGATTGGTGAAGACCCAGATAGGATGCGTTTGAAAATAGTGTCGGAGCCTACCAGCAGAAGTGACAAGAGCAAACGTTAGCTTTTCCATAATTGGATATCTGATTTCGACGTTTATAGAACTCGGCTAATATAACAGATAGGGAATTGCTTCCCCAATTCTTCCTTGGAATTAACTAGGTCGGTTAGAGTTTGGTAGGATTTGTTGTGGCAAAACCAACACTTGAATTGCTTCTATCCTGTTTTGTGGCATATTTGGCAAATGACAAGGACTTTATTGGGGCAGATGGATGTAACTTGATTGGAATGAGGGGATGAGCCATCGTGTTGTCGTTGAATGTGTAGGAGTTGCAGTTTCTTCCGTGGCCTTGGGTAGCAGTAAGAGTTGTGAAAGAGAGTGGTTCTTTGGAGGTTTCGGTTGCGAGATTGATCTCCTCACTGCATATTAGTGCGCAGAGGTCGTCGATGATGATCGGTTGATGGTTGGTGTGAATGAGAGTTTGAAGACATGATAGGTGGAGGGCAAACCATTGAGCGTGTAGTGGATGATGTCCTTCGAGTTAATAGGAGCTCCGACGACAGCTATGGTGTCGACCTTGGCTTTGATTTTCGACAAACATTGGGTCATGGGTTTGTTCAACACACTTAGATTGCGAAGCTCGTTCTTCAATTGAATAATCTTGGAGCGATTTGATGATTGAAGTTGTGACTCCATCGTTGTCCAAATGGCCTGAGAGGTGTCCAACAGTAGGACGCATGGTAGAATGAATGCAGATATGACAGAGATGAGAGCGGCTGCAAGATTTTGATCTATCATCCTCTATTTGGTGAAATCAGGACTGAGATGAGGAATGTCAGTGTTATCGGGTACAAACTTTGGACATGGGCAGGATCCACAAGAAAGCCATCCAACCCGTTTGCTCGAAATAGCTTGAGAACTTGGGCTTTCCAGGTTGGATGATTGTCTGTCGTGAGTTGAGTAGAAACAAGGCTGTGGATGTTGCTCATTTGGGTAAGTATTGGAATGTAACTTTGTAGAGGCGTTTTCTGATTTGGTGGTAGATGGTCGGAAGAAGCATTGGAGGAGGAGGAGACCAAGCTGGAGAGAAAGCAGGTGGTGTTGTGAGGCTATGTTGGCTCTAATAATACAAAGAGTATCAATGTTCCAATTGAACAACAAAAAAATGCAGCTTTTCATAAAAGGCTTCCTAATACTTTCGGTACAGTAAAAGGCCTATAAAGAGCAAAAATTTTCCCTCAGGTCCCGGTATGGTCCGCTCCGTCCGCTACCCAACTAAAAGGTGCTATGTGGACTTGTGAGACCCATATTTACACGTAATGAAAAAGGTTAAAAAAACGCATTTAAGCCAGACCCAACCCGACGTGCAAAAATTTACGTATTATCCCGCCTTTATTTGTGTCTTCCCTCTAGTATTTTTCATATTATTCCCTCAGAAACTTCTATTCTGCATAATACAGTAGAAAAGAAGATTTCAAAAAGCGTTTCTTTGGCTCTATTAGAGTTTGGTCGCTGCATTTATGATGAAGATAGATTTCTCTCTTAATGAAGAGTTAGAGCACATGGATGACGAAATCAATGTCAACGCCTTTAAAACGGAGGTAAGATTTCTTGCTAACTTGAATCTGTTTTCCGTTTTCCAGATTTTTCTTCGGTTTTCGTGAGTTTTTTTATTATTCTGTGGTTAAGTTTATATTATCTGCGGTTATATTGAAGAAATACTCATTAACCCGAGAATAACCCAACAATAACCTAAGAATAACTCGAGAAAAAGTAACTTACCAGCTCTTTAAAAAAATAGTGAAATATTCTGTGAATCTTCGATTGTTGTGAGGTTGTTTTTTTATTATTTAAGGGTTTATTTAATCATTTTGTTCTGCGGGTACATTGAAGAAATACTCAATAACCCGAGAAAAGCCCAACAATAACCTAAGAATAACCCGAGAAAGCAACCTACCAGCTCTCTCAAAAAAAGTGTAATATTCTGTGAATCTTCGATTGTCGTGATGTTATTTTTCATTATTCTGTAATTACGGTTTATTTATCTTAAAGTACATTGAAGAAATACTCAATAACCTGAGAATAACCTAAGAATAACCCGAGAAAGTAACCTACCAGCTCTGTCCAAAAAAGTGAAATATTGTGTGAATCTTCGATTGTCGTGAGGTCATTTTTTCATTATTCTGTGGTTAGGGTTTATTTATCTTCGGGTACATTGAAGAAATACTGAATAACCCGAGAATAACCTAACAATAACCTAAGAATAACCCGAGAAAAAGTAACCTACCAGCTATTTCAAAAAACTGTGTAATAGCTATAGGGTGTGTTCTTTTCTGAATATCTGACTATCTCTATGGTATAATTCAAATTTGTAGTTATCTGGCCAGAAATAGATTGCAATGATCCAATTACTCGTAGCTTTCTTAATACTATTGTCCGTAATGAGGAAGAGACTTACAAACATTATTGTGCTTACGCACATTATGTTGGTTTCACTGTACGCAAGGACCACACAACTTACTGGGCTAAATCCAAAAAAATTAAGTCGAAGGATTATATTTGTGGAAAATCAGGTCATAAAAGAGAATCGCAGTTAGCCACTACTGTGAAGTACAAAAAAGCTGATACAAGGACTGGCTGTCAAGCAATGGTTCGCTATGTTATTGATCTTGATGACAACTGGGCCATAAAGAAATTTGTTGAAAGTCATAACCACACCTTGGCAGAATCCGGTGACAAGCACCTCCTACGTTCCAGTCGGAGGATTAGCGAGTTAAATGTAAATTTGCTGAGATCAATGACAGGTTCTGGGATTAGAGCAGCGGATGCATTTAATTTTCTTGCTATAGAGGTTGGCGGAGTTGAAAACTTGTAGTGTACGAGGCAAGATGTATACAACTTCATTCAAAGGGATAAAAGAAGTAGAATTGAACAAGGTGATGTCAACTCTCTTACAACTATTCATGTAGCGTCAAAATGAAGATAGCATGTTTGCATGGGATTTCCAAAGTGATGAGGAGGGCAGACTTACAAGCTTTTTCAGGAGTGATGAGTTTTGCAGATTAGCTTATGATTGTTTTGGAGATGTCATCATTTTCGACACTAGCTACCGTTTGAATAAGTGTAATTTATGTTGTGCTCCTTTCGTAGGGATTAATCACTATCGGCAAAATATTCTATTCGGAGTTGGTTTTTTATCTGACGAGATGAAAGAATTCTTCAAGTGGTTATTCAAAACCTTCATTCGTATAATGGATGATAAACATCCAATTACAATGTTTACAGATTATGATCAAGCGATGGAAAGAGCAATTGCAGATTATTTTTCATTCACAAGACATAAATTATGCTAATGACATATCTATAAGAAATTATCATCAAAAGTTCATTGCGGTGTGACGTATAAGAGCGTTAACAATCTATTTTATAAATGCATGAGCAAGTGTGATTCGGAAGAGGAGTTCAAAGTTACTTGGGCTCTAATGATCGAGCAAAGAAACCTGCACAACAACATGTGGCTAGATGCATTGTACCGTATAAGACATAACTGGTCAACTGCATTCAATAAAGAAATTTTCGGAATGAGAATCTTATCCACGCAAATAAGTGAGTTCACAAATAATGTCTGTCATGGTGCATCTAAGCCCACTAGTTCCCTAACAGATTGCTTTCTGAGTCTAGAAAATATTATGAAGTCATGAAAAAAGGAATGAAAAGGATGAAGACTTTAAAAGCTTTCAAAATGTTATTACACCGACAGTTAAAATAAGTTCAGTGTTGAGGCAAGCTACAACGTATTATACCCAGAAGCTCTACTCTATATTTGAGGAAGAGTTACTTCATGGGCTATGTGGATTGACCGTCGATTTCTCAGTTGAGAATCCATCTGAATTCTATGTTAGAGGTTTGGATAATCAGGACATGAGTAGAACCTGACTTGTTACATTTGATAGGCTTAATTGCGACATCACCTGCAGTTGCAAGAAATTCTAAATGATGGGTCTGGTTTGCTCTCACTCTGTACGCATCTTTAACGCTAATAATATAACAAAGATTCAAGAGAAATATTTGTTATTCAGATGGTCTACTAAGGCAAAGAAAGATATCTATAACAGTTTTGGATATAAACATACGAAAGACTCTAAGGCTCAAGTGTCTGGCACAAATTCTAGAGGAATCCTATTTCAGTCATATGCTCAAAAGTTTGTCTACCAATTAATTAATAAAGCTCAAGGAAATGAACACGTCGAGACATATATAATTGAATTATTAAAAACAGAGTCCGAAGGTGTTGAGGATATATTAGATGGAAATGATCTTAAACCAAATAAACCAAACAAAAAAAGGAAATTCCATAACAGTGACTGCAATGTGAATGATCCCGCAAAAATGTGACCGAAAGGTATTTCTAATACGATGTTGAAATGATACTGGGAAAAAAACAAGAGAGCCAAAGGTATATATTTTTACATTCCATATATTTACCATTCTACATTCCATATATTTACGATTTGCAAAATTAATTGTCTTATATTTTTACTACTATATGCAGGGAAAAATCAAGAAACATATACGAGCCAAGAGCCACACATCCATTACGACGTAAATACGATTGCAGTGTCACACTCGCTGAGTCGGGAAACTGTCACACCGAATCCCACATGCTCTGTGCCCAATATAATTCACCTGTTTTGATGTGTTCTGCCCACTTTACCCCATCTGTACTAATGTACTAGTTCATATAACATTATTCCAAATGGAAGCTGTAGATGTATGTTTTGTAATACACATGTACTAGTTTATATAACATTATTCTAAACCTAACAATACTTCAACAATAACCTAACAATACTCCGTCAATAACCTAACAATAACTTAACAATAATCTAACAATACTCCGTCAATAACCTAACAATACTCCAACAATAACCTAAAAATAACCCAACAACAACGTAAGAATACCTCAACAATAACCTAAAATTACTCCAGCAATAACACAGCAGTACCCCAGCAATAAAACAGCAATACTCCCACAATAGCCTAACAGTACTCCGTCAATAACCTAACAATACTCCGTCAATCACCCAACAATAACCTAAAAATAGCTTAAGAATAACCTAACAATAATCTAAGAATAACCCAACAATAACGTAACAATAATCTAGGAATAACCTAACAATACTCCAAGAATAATCTTAAAATAACCCAACAATAACGTAACAATACCTCAATAATAACCTAAAATTACTATAACAATAACACAACAATACCCAAGCAATAACACAGCAATACTCCTACAATAGCCTAACAGTACTCCGTCAATAACCTAACAATACTCTGTCAATAACCCAACAATAACCTAACAATAACATAACTATAACCTAACAATAATCTAAGAATAACCCAACAATAACGTAACAATAACCTAGGAATAACCTAACAAAAACCTAACAATACTCTGACAATGACCTAACAATACTCCAACAATAACCGAACAATAATCTAACAATAACCTAACAATACTCTGACAATAACCTAACAATACTCCGTCAATAACTTAAGAATAATCTAACAATAATCTAAGAATAACCTAACAATAACATTAGAATAACATAACAATACTCAATCAATAACCTAACAATACTCCAAGAATAACCTAACAATAACCTAAGAATAACCCAAACAATAACGTAACAACAACCTAAAAATAATCTAAGAATAACCTAACAATACTCCAAGAATAACCTAAAAATAACCTAACAATAACGTAATAATACCTCAACAATAACCTAAAATTACTCCAGCAATAACACAGTAGTACCCCAATAATAACACAGCAAGACTCCCACAATTGCCTAACAATACTCCGGCAATAACACAGCAATACTCCCACAATAACCTAACAATAACAGAGCAATACCCCAGCAATAACACAATAATACTCCCACAATACATCAACCGTAACAATAACTTAAAAATACATTCACTCTGCAATAAGATATCAAATTGTTATAGATTCCACATTTCAAACACAATAGAAAATTATATAGACCAAATCGAAGGCAGCATATAAGCCTGTCAAATTGCAGTCATTCAACCTGTAAAACATAAATACATTCATCCCTGCATTTATCCTCCAAATAATTTATATTACAGATTTCATATATTAGCTCTTCCCTAAACCGAGGCATCTCAACCTGCCAGTCTAAATGGTCTTTCCATTTAATCTTTTTTTTCTGTATAATTGCTTCTATATATTTACAAACAAATATACCGCAGTCGACGCTATTACATTGTGTGGGAATGCCTCTTGTCGTGATAACATCTCAATTACTCGGGTCACTGTGGAAAGCTTTCCCGGCGTCCTTACGAAGATGTCTTATCTGTTAATACAAATGATAATTTAAAACAGTGAAAGAATACACAGTTTATGTCAATTGTTATTTAGATAAGGGTTAGAGATTTACCACGTCGCGGGTGACTCCCAAATGCATTTTATTACGCAATGAGTTGTAGAATCTCCACTTGCGGTCCTTCTGGTTCCCAATAAGTATAATCCAATGCCTATTATTAATTATTGGAACTAAAACTGTCTCTGCTTGAGATACAGCTTCCACTGTGACGTGGGCAACAACATCTCGCAGAGGATGGTATCTGAACCCCTGCATATACAAAATAAATGAGCTTAAAATAGCATAAACAGCTAACATTGATGAGAATTTTATTACTTACCCAATGTATCGGAGAGACGTACAAATAAGGTCTAAATGAATCAGGGGACTGACGTCTACGGTTATCTAATCCAATGGCAAACATATCTACATGTTCTATCCCAACTTTTTTATTATCCCAAAGTGCTTCAAGGTCATTTCGACTTATATGAATGTGACACTGAACAATTATTATGTCATTCATGCATATTGATTGAACAATTTTTATTAAATTTAATAAACAGTTGACAAAAAAGTGTTCTATTTTTACATACTTTTCTTTGTACATTTTTAAACAAGTATCTATGACATGTTGCATATGTGATGGTAGTAGTTCTCTGTCGGGGAACTCTACGGCTGAACATAGGAGGGCAGCTTCATATGGAACAATTGCGCCCGGCTGTACATCCTCCAAAGCTTCTTCAGCCTTCTCTTCCCTAGCTTCATCGAGTTGTGGAGATGGTATGATAATTGGCGTAGAAGAATCATAAATATGCTCTACTATATCATCTATCTTAGAGGTCGGCAGTTTTTCTATTTTCTTTCTCTTTACAACAACAAATGGAGATCTAACTGTCCTCTTTTTCCTCGGTTCTCTGGACTTGATCCTTCAGACTTAGCTACCAATTGAGTCTTTAGGGATGCCTTCTCCAGGTTTCCCGACAGCTTTATTTATTTCTCGAATAACCTAAAAATAAACGACGAATAATGCAGAAAAATAACCTAAAAATAACTTAAGAATAAAACGATGAATATTACCTAATAATATCCTAATAATAACCTAATAATAATAACTTAATATTAACCTAAAAATAAACAGAAATAAATTCTAAGTAATCCATGTATAATCAAAAAAATAACCTAAAAATAACCTAAGAATAAAACGATGACAATTACCAGGAAAAGTTTTCCCCTTCAATGTACTCCTTCATCCTCTTCGCCTCCTTATTCCTCTGTTCTTTTGGCTTCGTTGGTTGTTCAACCTCTGTCTTTTCAGCCTCTTCTGATACTCTTCTTGGGCTCTCATCGGCCTGCACATACTTCAGATCATGAAACGCTATCGTCTTACGGCTTCGAAGCTATTGAACAAGGGAAATGTGAAATCCTAGCAGAGCGAACAACGAAAAAACCTATCGAAAAGTATTTTCGAAACGTCTTCCTCGACATTCTAAAAGGCGGGATACTCGAAGTTCCTACTCGAAGACACGCGGGGTCGTACATCGGGCCGGGTCGAGCTTCAGCGCACTTTTTTTTAAAAAAAATATGTGGACAAGCAGGTTCCACATTTTCCCCGCGGCCTAATTTAATTAGCAAGCATAAGTTGAGGAGAGGCGTACCGAACAAGTCTCCTTACTGAAAAATCGCTCCTATAAAAAAGATAACCTTTTGGTTGGCTAGAGAATGACTGGCCAAGGACGATCCAGATCATCCGTGGTGTGATACTCGAGTCGGCGGTGGAGCAGGTTTGCAGCAGCTATAATGACAGCATTTAATGTCAAGTTTCCGTCAACCCATTAACTTAGCAGACAACTCACATCTGCCATCTTTAAATATATACAACTGGAACTGCCACTTAAATTTCCTGCCGACACCACCTACTTAATCTAATTGCCTCTTTAATTGCTTTGAAATCAAAAAAGAAGGATTGAATTTAAAGTTAAGATCCATAGGTATTTCCTCCAATCCTGTCCCCCAATACATACCCTATGTAAAATTAGGGAGTGAAATAATGTAAGATTTTGATGACTTCTTGAACAAAGCAACCATAAGAAAACTCCAAATTTTCGGTCAAAGTAAGAAAAAAAAATATTAAACTCGGAAAAATTTATATACAAATGAATTAGTTACCACAACTTTCCCCTTCAAGCATACAGATTCTCACAGAAATAACATTAGAAAACCAGACCCTAATAGGAAATCGAAGCGGCATCATCCAGAAGCGGAGTCCATTACGGAAAAAGGAATAGGAGATGGGAAAGGTAAAAAAGTGGACTTACGAGGAGACTGAAGCCGGTGACTCCGGAAAGGGAAGTCGCAATGGCGGAGCTGGAAAGCGCGAGCTCGCCGAGATGGCCGACCATCATCGACGAGATCACCTGAACCAGGTATAGCGACAGCGTCACCCCTATCATCGGCCCCGCGAGGTAACCCAACCTCCGCGCCTCATCCGTAAAATCACAGCATTTTCTCCTCCCCCTTCTTTCCTCCTGCTCCAGAAGCCCTTCCTCCATTTCCGTAAGCTCTCTCCCTCCCTTTCTCTGTTTCTCTCCCTCTCTTACTCTCCCTCTCTCTCTTCTTAAATGTTGAGCATCAAAGCACGGGAAGCATGAAGTTTATTTACAATATATCACTCAACTTTAACACATTTACATATTCTATATTTAAATATCAATTTTTACATATGTACCATCTTAATTATATCTGAAAAGATGTATTTCATTTTTCAAAATTTAAAATAGTGATAATTTATACGATAGGAATAATATACCCGGAGAAATAAATATATGAAAAGTAGGTGGTTAGTATGCAAATGTCCCTTAACAAAATTTAAAGGGCTGACGGATGGTTACGAGGAGAGATCTCGCGACCGCTAAATGGGAACATGGATGGTTGTGCATAACGCGGCAGCGCCCGCATTTCTAATCCCGCATGTGCGTATTCCCGCGGAATGCGGCAGAGGAAAAAAAGCATTCCCGCGGAATGCGGCAGAGGAAAAAAAGCACGTTTTTTTCCTTTACTTTTCTTTTCTGATTATATATATATATATATATATATATATATATATATATATATATATATATATATATATATATATATATATATAATGTAAATCCAGAATATTGAAATGTTAGGAATTTAGGCAAAATTTTAAAATTATACTTTATATTAAAATATCATTTGAATCTAATTTAATCATTTTTATTTTATTTTCTTAATTAATACTCTTAAGGATTTAGACAAGATTTAAAAATTATTCTTTATATTAAAATATCATTTGAATCTAATTTAATAATTTTTATTTTATTTTCTTAATTAATACTCTTAAGGATTTAGGCAAGATTTAAAAATTATTCTTTATATTAAAATATCATTTGAATCTAATTTAATAATTTTTATTTTATTTTCTTAATTAATACTCTTAATTGATTATAAATCTTTGTAGCCTTACATTCAATTAATTTTTAAAAAATACTACTCATCCTCAAGGTAGAAAACTAAACTACTATAAATCATGAGTAAATACATGGCCCAAACTATAATATCAACAGCTGAGTCTAAGGTTGTCAAAACGGCTCGTTGTTCGACTGGTTAAGAAGTTTGTGTTCGACTCATTCGCTATGTTTACGAGCCGAACACGAACAACATGAACAAAGATTTAGAGTCAAAACGAGCCGAACACGAACAAACAAATCTTTGTTCATGTTGTTCGCATTCAGCGCGTTAACTTAGCGAATGAGTCGAACACAAACTTCTTAACTAGTCGAACAACGAGCCGTTTTGACAACCTTAGACTCAGTTGTTGATATTATAGTTTGGGCAATGTATTTACTCGAGATGTATAGTAGATTAGTTTTCTACCTTGAGATCACATTTCGGATCGTGGATATTATTTTTGTGCTCACATTTCTTTAAAAAAATAATATGAGAGTTTCTACAATTTTTCAGTAGTGCTTTTTGATGTGTTTCTTTGCTCTCATTAAATATATGAAGCTGCATTTCATTAATATTAGTTATTTAATTTAATTTAATTTGAATGAAATCTAACATTAAAATATTTTTTAAAAGTGCTCCTCAGCAAATTGATTTGACCACAAATAGTGTATGGAATTTCATATTCAAATGCTCATTTTACTCTAAAAAAATTATATTTTTAATAAGAGTAGAACAGAAAATCAAATATTTTTGTTAATTATGATTTCTAATAAATTGAGATTAATTAATATTATTTAATTTAAATTTTTCGGTGGATAAAACTTTCTTAATCATAATGCATGATTTTTCTTAATTCTTTCAAAATGTATTTAATAACAAACATACTCTATATAGCAACATGGCTGTATCCACTAATAGATAAGTGCATTCCCTCTTATACCTTTGTAAAATAGAGAACATTTTATTTTGCCTTTATATACATGTACCAGTTAGTTGTAGTCTTAAGATGGATTAAGGGAAATAGTCATCTGCTGTTATCTCTATCTCTAATTCCTAAATGCATAAAATTTGTATAATTTTCATCTCTTCTGATTTTCAATTAAGTCTTTCCCGAACTTGGTTACTCTGTTTGTCGCATTTTTTTTTTAAATCAGGCATTAGCGTCACTGCAAACATGCAGGATTCAACAACTTAAGTCTTAAGGTACAATCTAACTGCTTTTAAAATTGAGGAACAGTCTGTGCCTCCCTCTCTAAAATTTCTAGCTTTGAATATTAGAACTGTAGTAAACACCTCACTATCCATAGACAATTGTCCTGAATGGAAATCTCAGATGTTGAAGATAATCAACACCAATAGATTTGACGAATTCATCGATGGCTCCATCTTAAAATCTCCAGACACCATTACAACTAATATCAGAATAACTATTTCTAACTCAGCCCACCGCACTAGGATTCTTATAAGCCAAAATTTAGTTGCAGCTATTCCCTGAACCATCTCAACCACTATATTACCTTATGTGATCAACCTAGACAGTTGTAATACATTCTAGGGAGTGCTAGAGAAACGTCTACAAGCTATCAATAGATCACACGTAATCCATCTTAAGAACAAACTCCACATTGAGTCAATGAAAAATTGAATAATGACATAATACCTAACAAAAATCAAAGTATTAGTGGATACTATTGCAGCATATGAATCATCCATCAACACCAAAGATATTATCCTTTACATCCTTTGGGGCGTACCTCCATCTTATCAGGTGTTAAAAGCAGTTTTGAGAATCCCATTTTTACCAATCAGCCTTGAAGACCTATGTTCACTTCTTCACAGTGAGGAGATAAATATCTCCAGTGATAACTCAGCCAAATCACTACAACCTGACAACAATACAGTCTTTTAATCTCAATGACGACGAAGTTGTAACACTTGCAGGGGAAGGGGTTGCTCCACTAACTCCTACAAGAGTTCAAATGGAGGTAACTAGAAATAGCTCAAACCCAATAATGTTACCATCTATGAAATCTGCCACAACTAAGGTCACCTAGCACCCCAATACTGACATCGGTTGAACCTTAATTATCAACCCAAGCAACCATCGGATCATACAATCCTCATTATATCCTCAACTCCAAATTGCGACTTATATCTCGACACAGAAACCTCAAACCATCTGATCGCTGATTTTGGCACCCTACAAAACTTGATCTTTATCAAGGAAAAGAACATGCTTTCGTTGACAATGGAAGCACTGTCCCTATCCGAAATCGTGGTCAAGTTCTACTCCTTCCTCCCACTTATTAGCTCTCTCCCTCTCTCTCCAAACTATGATGCACTTCACAAATCACTCACATTTCATTTTTATCACTCAAATATTTTTTTTGCAACAAATGTATCATTTTGATCAAGCCTCCAATTACCAAATCAAGGATCACACAACCTAACAAACGCTACTCCAAGGTCTTTATCCGGAGGGACTCTACGCCATTCACATCTCAAGCATGTCATGCTCTCTGTTGGCATCTATTTTTGATGTTCCATGTGTAAGATGTTCACCTGAGCATATCGGGGTCATGCTTCATGCATTTGTTGTTTCCCGTAGCTCGAGATATCCGCTTGAGATTCATCGCTGCGTGTTGGGGGGGTACGTAGCCGGTGTCATTTTACTAGGCTTTGGTTTTCGCTTATGCAAAGATCGGTCGACATTTGACTCGTCGGACGACTTCGATCGGATCTAAAAATATTATTCGTCGCATCGAGCACTAAATTTGCTCAAATTATCCCGATCGTCAACGAAGTTGTCCCGTTGACCCCGGACAACGAAACGGGCCCGCGTGACCGCATTCGGAACGTCGAGTTTACCTAAAAGGACCATCATTTCACTGTGAGGATATATTCGAGCGAGAAGTACTTCGAGGGATAACATTAATAATATTATTATTATAGATTATAATGTAATATATATATATATATATATATATATATATATATATATATATATATATATATATATATATATATATATATATATATATAAGGCTATCACATTACCCCTGTTTAGAACTCACGCACTTCATCCCATGCAGTTAAAAAGGGTAATAAATAAATAAATAAAAGTATAATATTATATTCTATCCCGTTTGCAGCAGCTCTCAAGCGTGGGAATTATCTCCTGCTCATTACGCGATAGAGAGAATCTTATCGATCCTCCAGGCCTCCTCGAGCTGCACGGACAAAGGCGGCAGGCTTCTCCTCCTATCATATGTACGAAGAAAAACAGTTGATACCTTCTCTCAAAAAAACAAAAAAAAAGCTACGCACTGCCTCTCCCGCTCGGTCTCACGAAGGGTCTGTTTGGGGCAGCTGCAGTTTATTCAGCTTCTGCTGATAAGCAGCTTATCCTGATAATCTACTGATGAGCAGCTGATCCGGATAAGCTGCATGGCTGTTTGGTTGGCGCTTATGGAAAACAGCTGATTGTGAAAAATTGACCTTTTTGCCCCTGTTCTGAATAAGCAGTTTAGCTGTTTGGTTAGTGCGTTTTGTAAACAGCTTATTTGGAAGTTATTTTTCTTTAAATGTATAATCTGTGCAGCAGAATCTATTCTTCTCTAAACAAAATTAAAGATAAATATTCAGACAAGAAAATACCAAAAAGTTGAGAATTAAAAAGATCTCAATAAGATTAAGAACAAGATTTACTTTATTTTCTTATTATGGGATTTCGTTATTCATGATGATGAAATAAGTTCAATTCGTAATCAATTTATGACAATTTTATAAAGTATTTTCAATTTTATAAACATTTTTTTTAAAGTTTCAGCCTTAGGATTGATTTTTCAAGAGGCTTACACCTCGTCTCACCTCAATAAACAGAAATGGAATTGGTGCTGCCAGCGTCGATGTAGATGTTCCATTTGCAAAAGATATATGTTGAAAACTTTAAAGGCTCATAAATTTGATTCTAATGTCTTAAAGTGTATCTTTATCATAAATGAAGCAATTCAAGAGGTATAAATGTTGTTACCTAAATACTTATATTCATATCTTTTTTGTGGTAGAAAATACAACGCATGCTAACTTCTATTAATCATGAGTGGTTACTTCAGCAATGAATTTACATACATAGCACCCAATTCGTATGCATTTACTTATCCCGCACCCAAACTTTGATTGCTAAAAGCTAAGCACCTTGACCTATGTATAAAAAGATGCATGAAAAAGTGAATTATACAATTTACATAGGTTGGGTGTTTTGGATGTAAAATTCAAAGTTTGGGTGTGAGATAAGTAATTGTATCAGAATAGGGTGCTATGTAAATTCCCCAAAAAATTAATATACTTGATTGAGTAATATTACTTTTGAGTTCAGCAGTGCAGGTTAGAGATACATTTGACTGTATGAAAATTCATAAAAATG
>NEWO01000781.1:250357-288778 GCA_003013225.1 Phalaenopsis aphrodite | reverse complement strand
TAATGATCTTACCTACTAAATGCTAGAGGCTAAGATCAATATGTGGAGTTTCAAGTTGAGTAAAAAGAAGAGTTTTGAATTTCTAGTGGTGGGGTACCTCTTCTAGTTTTCTAAGACTAGTCAATAAGAAAGTCCTATGGCTAGACCTAGGCTACTAAAGAAATTTCTAGACCTCAACCAAAAGTGAGGTCAACAACTACCAACAATTTTCAATGGTCCTTTGAAAGGGTAAATCCTAAAAGAGTAGCTAGTATCCATGATTCTGATGCAATATCTATGTTAGCTTCACAGATTGCTCCAATATCAAAGAAATTAGATAATTATGGGATGAATTATTCTCCAACACCTTCTATGATGGAAGAGAATTCATCTGGGCAATTTGTGGATTTCAACCTTCATATGAGACTTTAAATGCTATTAATAGACCCAACAACCCTTATTCGAACTATTATAACCCAGGTTGGAAGAATAATCTAAATTTTAACTGAAATAATAATTCTTCTACAAATCAACAATGGGCAAACAACCCAGTGAACCCATTAGGAAATTCATCCAACCAAGGAAATGTTAACTATAGACCTTCGTATCCTCCAGGATTTAATAATAACACTCAAATTAAGGAAAGAAGTTGTCTATGGAAGAGTTGATATTAAACATGGGGCAACAATTGCAGAATTAAGGAAATCAATTACAAATTCAAGGAAATCAATTACAAAATCAAGGAACTGCTATTAAGAATATTGAAAATCAATTAGGGCATATCGCTACTGCGCTTAATAACCGAACATTGCAAACTTTTCCTAGTACTGTGGAACCAAATCCTAAAGATCAAGGAAAAGAACAGGTAAAAGCGATACAATTACAAAGTGAAAAATAATTGAAAACAAGAGTGCAAAAAGAAATGAAAACTGAAAAAGAGAAAGTGGATACCGAAAAAGAAAAAGATTATGAATACCCAGAATTAGAATATCCACTTACACCAATGAAAATTACTGTAAAGAAACCTCCACCATCGTTTCCTCAAAGATTGAAGCAACACAAACAGAATAAACAATTTTCTAAGTTTTTAGAAATTCTTAAGAAATTAACGGTAAATATTCCCTTCGTAGAAGCTTTAGAGCAAATGCCCAATTATGTGAACTTTATGAAAGATATTCTGAACAAGAAAAGGAAGTTCACAGATAACAAAACTGTTGCACTTAGTGAAGAGTGTAGTGCAATTATTAAGAAAAAACTTCCAGAAAAATTAAAAGATCCTGGTTGTTTCACTATACCGTGTGCTATTGGTGCAAAAAATTAATGGAAGAGCTTTATGTGATTTGGGAGCCATCATTAATCATATGCCTCTATCAATTTTGAAAAAATTAGGATTAGGAGAAGTCTCACCTACTTCTATAACTCTTCACTTAGCGGATCATTCAGTTACATGTCCTAAGGGAGTTATAGAAGATGTGTTAGTAAAAGTTGATAAATTTATCTTTCCTATGGATTTCATCGTTTTAGATATGGAGGAAGATAAAGAAATACCTATCATTTTAGGGAGACCTTTTTAGCTTCTGGAAAAGCTATGGTAGATGTTCAAAAAGGAGAATTAACTATGAGAGTTAACGATCAAGAAGTGACTTTTAACATTGTGAAATCTATGAAATACCTTGCTGTTGAAAGAGATAATGAATGTTTTCGCATGGAAATTAGTGAACATCTATTGAATGAACATTTTAAAGAACATTTTGAAGAGAAAGAAAAATTTAAAGATAGTGATGAAGTTATTTTGGACGTATTAGAAAATGAAGAATTAGATTATGTTTAGGAAAGATTTGAGATGCTGTATATTACTGAAAATGCTGAAAAGAATCTATTTCCGTCAATTATAAAACCACCTGAACTTGAGTTGGAAATATTGCCAAGCCATTTGAAGTATGTGTTTCTGGGAGACTCATCTACATTACCTGTTGTTATATCTTCAGAATTAAATGATTTGCAAGATCAAAGACTGTTAGATACATTATAAAGATATAAGAAAGCTTTTGGTTTGACCTTAGCTGACATTAAGGGAATCAGTCCTTCGATTTGTATGCACAAATATATATTAGATGAACAATATAAATCAAAAGTTGATCCACAAAGGAGATTAAATCCAATGATGAAAGAAATAGTTTAGAAGGAAATTTTGAAATGGTTAGACACTGGAATTATATATTCTATTTCAGATATTGCGTAGGTAAGTCCAATTCATTGTGTTCCTAAGAAAGGAGGAGTGACTGTTGAAATACAAGAAAATAATGAATTAATACCCATCAGACAAGTTACTAGGTGGCGTATTTGCATTGATTATAGAAAATTAAACACCGCCACCAGAAAAGATCACTTCCCTTTACTCTTTTTAGACCAAATAGTAGATAGACTTGTTGGGCACAAATATTTTTGTTTTTTAGATGGATATACCAGTTACCATCAAATTCCTATTGCTCCCAAGGATCAAGAAAAGACAACATTTACTAGTCTTTTTGAAACTTTTGCTTTTCGAAGAATGTCTTTTGGATTATGTAATGCACCTGCAACATTCTAGAGATGTATGATGTCTATATTTAGTAAGTTAATTAATGCTGGATTGAAATTATTTTTGAATGATTTCCCTGTATTTGGAACATCATTTGACGCATGCTTAAATTATCTTGAAAAAGTTTTGGAGTTATGCGAAAGAACTAATTTGGTTCTGAATTGGGAGAAATGTCAATTTATGGTTGCAGGAGGACTTGTGTTAGGGCATAAAATTTCGGAAGATGGTATGGAAACAGACCCTGGAAAAATTCAATTTATATCTAAATTAATACCTCCTACTAATGTAAGAGAGGTTAGGAGTTTTCTTGAACATGTTGGTTTTTACAGACATTTTATTAAAGATTTTTTAAAAATTACTAAACCTCTATGCCAAATTTTAGAAAAGGACAAGAAATTTGAATTTAGTGAAAGCTGTTTAAATGCTTTTGAGTTATTAAAGAAAAAATTAATCACGACCCCTACTATAGTGTCACCTAAGTGGGAGAAACCATTTGAACTGATGCGTGATGCTAGTGATTATGCTATTGGAGTTGTCCTTAGACAAATGTATGAAAAGATTTTTAAAGTTATACACTATGCTAGTAAAACTCTTACTGATGCACAAATTAACTATACTGTTACTGAAAAAGAGTTACTGGTCATTGTGTATGCTTTAGACAAATTTAGATCTTATTTAATTGGAGCTAAATGTGTTGTGCACACTGATCACTCTGCTATTAAATATCTGATGCAAAAGAAGGATGTCAAACCAAGGTTAAATAGATGGATACTTTTGATGCAAGAATTTGATCTTTTGGTCATTGATAGGAAAGGAACTGATAATCAAATTGCCAATCATTTGTCGAGACTAGAAAATCATAAATTATCTAACACCGACAATGAAATTACAGACAGTTTCCCTGATGAACAACTTTATAATATTAATGAGTGGAAAATACCATGGTATGCTGATATTGTTAACTATATTGTAAGTGATATTTTGTCACATATGCTGACACTACAACAACAAAGAAAATTCATTCATGATGTTAAAACATATTTTTGGGATGAGCCTTATTTCTATAAACAATGTAAGGATCTTATTATGAGGAGATGTGTACCTTATGAAGAAACTGACTAATCATTCAGAAATGTCATGATTCTAAATTTGGAGGACATTTTGGGATTGATAAAACTGCTTATAAAATTTTACAAGCTGGATTTTATTGGCCTACTATCTTTAGAGATGTTTATAGATACATAAAAACTTATGATCGATATCAATGAGTAGGCAATATATCTAGAAGAAATGAAATGCCTCTGAATTTCATGTTAGAAGTTGAGATCTTTGATGTTTGAGGATTAGATTTCATGGGACCATTTATTCCTTCATTTGGGAACTTATACATATTAATTGCATCCGACTATGTTTCCAAGTGGATTGAAGCACAAGCTTTACCTCGTTGTGATGCTAAAAGTGTTTCAAGATTTTTAATGAAAAATATTTTCAGTAGATACGGAATGCCTAGAATGATTATCACTGATGGAGGATCCCATTTTAGGAATAAATACATTCAGAGATTGACATAAAAATTTAAAATTATTCATAGAAACTCCACTACCTATCATCCACAAACCAGTGGGTTAGCTGAAGTTTCTAATAGAGAGATTAAACAAATACTTGAGAAGACTGTAAACCCTGGTAAAGTAGATTGGTCCACTAGACTGGATACCGCATTATGGGCTTACAGGGCTGCTTATAAAACTCCTATTGGAATGACTTCTTACAGACTGATTTTTAGAAAGACTTGTCACTTACCAGTAGAATTGGAGCATAAAGCATATTGGGTGATTAAAGAATTCAATTATAATTTGAAAAATGCTAGTAAGAAGAGATTGTTACATTTAAATGAATTGGAAGAATTAATAAATAAATCTTATGATAACGATAAAATTTATAAATTTATGGCATGATCAGAAGATTAACCAGAAGAACTTTGAACCAGGACAAGAAGTTTTGCTTTACAATACAAGGCTGAAGTTATTCCATGGGAAGTTGAAGTCTTGTTGGTTAGGACCCTCTGTGACTCAAGTTTATACTTACGGAGCTGTTGAAATTGAAGATCAAAAGATTTAAAATAGATTTAAAGGAAATGGGCACGGATTAAAACCGTATTTTGAGGGTAAAAAGCCAAATTTTAAAGAGGTTTTAATGATCAGTCAACCTAAATGCCACCTGAATAGGTCGGGCTAACGATGTTAAACCAAGCGCTTTATGGAGGCAACCCATAATTATCTTTATTTTTACTATGATTATAGTAGTTTTTTTTTGAAATTATCGTTAGTTTGTGGTAGTATTGAACTCTACTACTCTTATTTGCACTTGAATCAACATAAAAATTGGATCCATAAAGAAAAATTGTAACGCATTCGGACCAGAGCGAAACTGTGCAATTTTTAACTTGGGCGCCGACGACACCATTGACGTCACCGACGATGGTTTTTTTCCGAGAGTCCAAGCAATTAATTATAGAAGGCTCGCTGACGACACCCTCAACCCCGCCGGCAGTGAGACCGGCGAGATGGCTGTTTCTGGAGTTTGAATGATGGTTTTTGGCGGTTTTTTGGGTGGGAATCACCCCTTTTAAACTCTCAAATTCGATTCCTAAGTTCGTATTTCCCCAAAAAATGAAGTAAAACTCCACCAAATTCATTCCTATGGCATTCAATTCTTCTGATAATCCCAGAATGCGAGTGTTCAATCTGAGAAATTTTATTAGTGCGGAAGCGCAACGAATCTTCATCAAAGTACTGATGAAGAAAAGATTGATCAAGGAACGAGGATTCGTAAATCGCGCATTGAATAACCCCTCTACGGAAATTGAAGAGATGATAGTACGACAAAGATGGGAAGTGTTGTGTTATACTACCGCCGTCGTTGTTGTTCCTGTGGTAAAGAAATTTTATGCAAATTTGCACGGAATCAACCAAGGAGCCGTTTATGTGCGAGGTAGATGTATAACTTTCACTCCTGCACAGATCAATGAATTATACATGATCGAGAACATTCATGTCTGCCATTATTCCAACTTTGTCCCAACAAGAAATCAGATGAATGAGATTTACCAATACTTAACGGACGAAGCTAAAGACTGAGAAATGAGAGAAAACGGGTATGTTAGTTTTTCTGTGACACTCCTAAATCCTATTTCAAAACACTGACACTTCTTCATTTCTACGAAACTGTTATCGATAATGAAGATCGGTAAAGTTTCTAAAGAAAGTTCTATTCTGAATTACTGCATCCAAATGAGACTGTCGATCGATATTGGATCAATAATTGTGAAGTCAGTTTTGGGCCTGATCATTCATGGATCAACTTATGGACTTGGACACCCTTCCACAATTTTCTCACTTTACAGTCAGTTCCAAGTATACTACGAAAATTGGGAAAAATGTACTTCTACCTTGGAAGTCTTTGGACCCAACAGATAGATTCTCAGCTTTTGAAGATGAAAATGACATGACTATTATGATAGATCAGGCATCTCAAAATTCACTATCGATTCAACCTTAAGTTCCTGACAAGACTCTGGTGATCCTGCGCAGAATCAAGAAATTGGAGGAGGTACAAAATGTCATGAATGCAATTAATAATATCTCTGATTTCTTCGATCATCTAGACTGAAGGATGAAGGAACATTTTGAGCACTCTAGACATATAAAAGATAGTTTGATACAGCTGATGAGGAGGATGAAATTGATAGAAGAGGATTCTACTGAAGAATTTTCATACCGCCCCTTTTATAACATCTTCGTTCATGTGCAATCAATGGGTGATCTCAGAGGAGAATCTAGTACTGAATCTGAAGAATAATAGATTTATATTACTACATGTATGTCTATGTATGTAATTTGATTTGAACTTTGCATTTGCTTTGTTTTAGAATTATGCTTTTAGATCTCTTTATAGTTGAGACTAAGCATATGATATTTTGTTTTCAACGTTTTGAGTGTTGTGGTTTGGATTGCGACACTAAATTAATATTGAGGTTGAGAAAATACCAAACTTAGGTGTGTTGTGTAACACATATTGTAACTCTTGGAATTTATATATAAATGTGATGTTTTGTGCTGTGAAAGTTTAATTGTGATAAGTACATCATTTAATCACTTAAAATTATGTCTTTAATGATTGAACGGATGTCGTTGAGGCTTGAAATTGATCAAAATCACAAAAAATTGGGAATTGAACCAAATCATTAGAGCCCGTCGACGACGCGCTCGACGCCACCGACGACGTACTTTTCTCGAGTCTAGAGATATAATTTCAATAGAGCGCGCCGACGGCACCGAATACCCCGCCGATGGTGAGATCCCAAAAAACACCTTTAACCGCAATTTTGACCAGTCAACCGCCACTATTTATCATCCCCTTCCTCTGAAAAACGAGATTTTTGACCTAGGGCTTGAGAGATCTTGGATTGGGAGGCGATTTCAAGGCATTTAGACACTAGATTTGATCATCTCTTGGTAAGAGCTTCACTCCAAACTAAAAATATTTGATTTTCACCATGGATTTCTTCCACATTGAGGAGATCCAAAAATTTTGGAGAATGTGAAGAAAATATTGGGAAGAAATTCATGGAACTTAGTGTTGAACTCTTAGAATCACTCTTGGAGGTCATTATTTGCATATTTGAAGTATATTTTGGAAATTTTCTATAATTGTGATTAGATTGAAATTACTCCACGACAAAAGAGACTACTTGAGTTCGACGAGTCTCACTTCGTCAATGTGAAGGCTCAATCAAGGTTTACTTCAGTATTTGAAGGAAAGAAATGCATACAAGATCGAGTTTTTGAGAGTCTAGGAGGAGAAATTGAACGAGTTATTACCGAGCGAAGGTTGAAAAACTTCTGTTACACCACCAATAAGGCCGCTGCAAATATTGTGAAAGAATTCTATGCCAACGTGTTCTATTCTGAAGACGGAATCGTTCAAGTGCGGGGATTTCCTGTTGAATTTAATGTCGCCCGCATTAATACCTTTTACGAAGTCCCAGACTCTTATAGCTACCATTATGAAACCTTCAGTACAATGGAAGACCCCTTGAATGATGTGATCAACTTTCTCACTATTGGGAAAGAAACGTGAAAGATTAAGCAATGAAAACGGGTAAATTTTTCTGCTTCCATGTTAAATGCCACCTCTAAAGCGTGTCACTATTTTGTTTCCTCTACTCTGTTACCGACCTACTACCATAGTGAGGTAACTAGAGATAGAGTTATTTTGAATTTTTGTATTCAGAATAACAGAAATATAAATGTGGGGAGGATTATTTTTAAGAACATATTGACTACGACAAGGAGTGAAACAAGTGGAGGTCTAGGACATCCTAACCTTATTTATGCACTTTGCCAACTTTCTGAAGTGGAAGATGGAGGTGATGAGTAATGGGTTTACCCTATGAAACCCATTAGTAAAGCTAATTTGAAAACTTATGAATCCCATGAAAAATGGAGAACTGGAAGTAGGAGTCAAGAACCTTCTACTAATAGAGATGCCCCCTATAATAGTTATGACTTTCCACCTTCTAGTTCCCCTACTCTAACTGATTTGATAAATGAGTTTAACTTGTAGTGAAAGAGTATAGAATTAATAAATGAAAGGATTGGTGGTTTAGAACGTCGACATGATTATGATTGTGAGTACCTTCAGAGGCATTCAAATTTTGAGGTAGCTTACTATGAAGTTCAGGCCTGACACTACAGAGGTGAGTCTGATGTTACTTTTCCTAAGTGCCCGTGATATACTCAGAATCAGCCCAATCTACCTGCTGATCAAGGAGATGAAGACATAGTTTGGGATTTTGATATCTGATAGTAATTGATGTACTTGTACTTTTATTTTTGTGATCTTTTATAATAGAAATGGATGTTTGTGTGTATTTGTACTTTCATTTTTATTGTTATGTTGTAATTAGATGATTTTTAATTTTTTTTATAAAGTTAGTGTGGTAGTAAAATTTGTATGTGTAGTATAATAGATGTTGAGTAGTATTTTGTGAATTGTAATGTAATGCGATTTTTATTTTTGCGTTTTAATTGTAATTATTTTGTTTAGTATTGTGGTTGTGTTAGGGAATATTGTGTTTATTTAATGTTTTAGTTTTGTACTTATTTCAAAATTTTATTACCCAACAATTTCTCTAATGATTTATATGTGTAGAAAGCTCCTAATGTTATAAACCAGGTGAAGTAGAAATTTTGAGAAGGACTGCAAAAATTTCAGAATGATGAAAAGGCCTAAAATATTGATGTATGATTTATATTTAGAGTTTTTCTTTCCACCTGTATCATTTTATATTAAAAATTTAAGTTTGGGGGAGGGAAAGAAAAGATAAATTATTAGATGTCCTCTATTTAATTATTTTCAAAAATTATTTATATGATTTTATGTGGTGAATTTAATTCAGGTAACTATATTTTATAGCTATTTAAATATTATGGTAGATTTAAAGAAATATTTTTGTAATGAAAATTAATTTTGTAATTTAAGATATTTAGTATAAGAGAATAAGATTATAGTTAATTATTTAAAGTAAAGGAAACTATATTTTGAAGTATTAAGAATCTGAAAATTCATTTGAGAAGAAAAAATTGGGGCTCAATGATGTAAAGGGTATAAAATATTTATAAGGTAAGTGAATGCTTTGAGTTTCAAATTTAGGGAAAGAAAGGTGATGTTCAAAATCATTAAAGGTTATCCAGATATAGTAACCTCACTTAAAAAAAGAAAAAAAAGAAAGGATTGACAACAATCCATGAAAAGAAAAGAAAAATATATAGAATTGAAAGCAATCCAAATGAAAAAGAGAAATATATATATATATATATATATATGGAAGTGAGGAGAAGCTTGAGGATATGCCTAATAAAAAATTGGCTTCACTGGACCTACATAAAGGGAAAACTTAAATACATTCCTGAACTTATATTTATGAAATAGATCTTTTACTAGTAGTGTTCTCATGAAATTTTTATCCTTTGGATATTTTAAGTGACTTAATATTGCAACATATAATCATTCTTGAAATGAATAGAAGACTAGAACTCTTAAACTTGATGACTAGATAAATCTTGTAGTTACAGAGTTAATTTAATTACTTGAATTTTTCTAAAAATATCACAATGATATTTACCTAAATCAAACTTATAATATTTCTGAATTAAAACTTTACTACAATAGATCATAACTTTTATATAGTACTAAAACTACTTGAGGACAAGTAATAGTTAAGTTTGAGGGATTTTGACCAAAGGAAAATATGTTAAGATTTTCATACTTATTTTACACTGTTATTGATGATATTGCACTTTAAAGAAAGGTATTTTTGATGTTATGTTACTGGAATGATGAATTAGGATCATTAGAGCAAAAAGATGCAAAAAGGAGCAAATTTCGAGCAAAAAGGACCAAAATGTGAAAATTTGAACTAGGGCGCCGACGGCTAGTCCACCGACACCGACGACGGACTTTTCCTGAGACTCCAGAATTAATTCACTTAGAAGGCCCACCGACGGTGCCCTCGAGGCCGCCGACGGCGAGCTCGACGGCTATGTCCAACAAAGCATTGGATGAGGACAAATTTTGGAGTGGTGCTTAGGCAACTCTTGGGAAAACTCATCCAAAATTTTAAAAGAAGATTTTGGCCGAAAATTGGAGAGAGCCTAGAGGGGTCCTGGATGTTAGAAAGGTCCTGGACGTTGGAGATGTTCCATTAGTGTTTGCTAGAGAGTCTAAATTGTGAGGAATTTTTCGAGAGATTGTAAGAGTGGAGGGAAAGTGAGAGATTTCTTCCTCCTTGCCGTCTCGAAGAGGAATTCTGTGTGCTGTAAAGAAAGTAAGAGATTCAGAGGAACTTCGAGGAGTTTTCTTGAGGAGAAATTAGAGATAAGTTTATTTATCCTTGTAGTTTGTATGACTTTGATTTTATATATGAATTTCGAGTTTTTTTTGTGTTTTCCCCATGAGATCTGAGTAGTTTTCTCTGTCTTTCTCCTTGTCTTGAGATTTGTAAAATGGTGATTTGAATTGGTGGAGCCATGAAAATGTTAAAGAAATTGTGATGATATTTTCAATTCGATCTTAATTTTCTTTCAATCTGGCTAATTGATTTGTTAAAATATATTGAGTTTTACAACTAAAGTGAATATTACATCCAAGATTCAGGGAGGTCAAAACCCTTGGAAGTTGGGTGCAAATAAATAGGGAAATAAAATTATCGGGCGTAGAATTGGAGATTTTAGAGTGAGACTAAAATATCCAATTCGATCCTATCGTTTGGGTACTGAAGTGTAGATGTTAGCCCTCAGGTAAGGGGAACGTGGGAGCTCCGAAGTGAGAGCCGGTATACTCCCAGCCTAGCCACAGATTCGGTAAACATGCGTAGGATTAGTCAATATTCTTTATTCCTGGACCAAAGGGTAAATAATATGTATGCTCCTATTGACACAATAAAAATTGAACTGATTCACTTTATCCATTAACTATAATTTCTTGACAAGGAGAATGATGCTTTCTTATATATTGAATATCACATTAAAAACCTCATTAGTATAATTAGTTGTTTAAGAGTTATTAAAACTATATATTTATTTTAATTGTCTATTAGTGACAGATAAGAATATTGAATTACATTGTTGCGATTGAGTATTGCTTTTCTAAAATCTTAGTTCGTAGTTCTAATAATACTCCCTATGGGATCGATATCTAGAACTCTATTAGAGCCCTATATTACTTGAGTGATATGTATACTTGCGTTAAAAAGTGTGACTTTACAATTATTGAATATTTTATACATCCATCTTTATCGAATCTATAATTGTTATTAAGTTTTGGTGCAGTTACTGAGAAATTAAATCTTTTAGTAGTAGTATTAAATACTTATATTTTTAAGCATATATAAAATCGCTGTCAGTAACCACCCAAGAGATGGGGCAACCAAAAACCAGAAGAAAAGGTGAATATGAACTCATAAGTAACATCAAAATTTTTACTACATCAAGCGAAATAAAGTTATACAGACAAACATATTATCACCATGTATAAATACCACATCATGGGATTAAAAAACTATAAAGACCAACACACTAGAACAAAGGCTACAAAAAGACAGCGGAAGAAAGACCTTGATCCATTAAAACATTATCCACATAGTCAAAAGATTGATAGCTTCATGTTTTCTTCTTCAAAGGCCAACATCATCACTTGAAAAACTTACAGTCTCCATGCTCTGATTGAGGAGTTATCTTTCTTGTGCTTGCGAAGGATACAACTGATGTTTGAAAGCTTAACCATCAAAGACAGGGTTATCTCATCTTCAAATAGTATTGACATTTCCTCCTCAAAATTCTAGTACTTTCTTAGATTTTTAGGGGACAGAATTTTCCAGATATTGGCATCTCAGCAGAGCAAAAATTCTCCTCCAAATAGCATCATAACATCGCATAAAATCTCATTCAGAAAGCAACAGCACAAAAAATCTCCTTCAAAAGGCATGATATCAAAACACAAAATCTTATCTAAAAAGCATGATAGTAGAGCAAAAAATCTTGTCGAGAAAAGTACGACAACAATGCAAACAATCTTCTCTAATAATCACAGCTACAACATGGGAAATTATTCGCAAAAAGCGCATTAGTAGTGTGGGAAATCACCTCCAAAAAGCACAAAAACATCGCGAAAAAGGAGCTCCATCTATCACAAAAATGAGGGTAGGATACTCAGAGATATGCAACAACAACACATAATGGGATCTCTATTGATCTAGCAAAAATATGTTGAGAGACTCTGAGATGAAAAAAGAACAACACTAAAGGGATGCTCCATTGATCACACAATAATATGTTGGGAGACTCTGAGGTGGGCAACAACAATGCTAAAGTGGAGCTTCATTGATCATACAAAAGTTGATTGGGAGATTGTACCGTTCTCTCCATTTTTTGTCATATTTATGTGCTTAAAATGGATAAAAGTAAAAAATCATAAAACTAACCAATTTTGGTTTTACCTACAGATCGCTGACATGGCTCTCTACCATCCACCAAATCTCTCATGCCTTTCAACCTATGATTTGAAAGCCCCAGGATCCTGACATGGTAGCTCATCTTCCATGTCCACAGATCACTAATGTGGTCTTCTGCCATCCACCAGATTGCTCAATCCTCCACCCGTTCGATTCCATATCCCGGATCACTAACATAGCAGCCCGTTGTGCATGTCCATCGCCTTTGGATATCGGTCAGCACTACAGACATCGTTTATGCCTCGGACTCCGACCAACCACCAATCATCTCTACCATCAATTGTCACTGCCACCTTGACCTTTACCTCTAATGACCGCCTTGCCTTGGACTTAGGCTTCAATGTTGTTGACTATGGCAGCAAAAATAATATAATTTTTGGAAGGCCAAGGGATTTAAGCCTATGACCTCACACAAGTGAAAACAACCAGCTGTAAATTGAACTATATGAATTTACATATATAAGTATACTGTACAATATATATATATATATATATATATATATATATATATATATATATATATATATATATATATATATATATATATATATATATATATATANTATATATATATATATATATATATATATATATATATATATATATATATATATATATATATATATATATATATATATATATATATATATATCAACTACAACCCATGTGTCTCGCAACTAACGTAGCTCCTAACTTTAGACTCTACAACCTACAAACATCATTACAACTCACCACAACCACCCACATTAGAAACAACGATCTACGTGGTCCACAACTCTTACAACTCCCAACCCAGACCTCTGCGGCCTACAATTGTTATCATAGCTCACCACTACAACCTACATGGTCGACGACTATGTGCATTTCAACTTCAGCCCTTTAAGCTTATAGAAATCATCACAACTCATCATGAAGACCTACGCGGCTCATAGCTAATGCAGCTTCTAACTTCAGCCTCTACAACCTATAAACATTATTATGGCTTTCAACTCTAACTCGATGTCCTACGAATGTCATCCTGACTCACCGTTACGGAATATGTGACCAACTACAACATATGTGTCTCATAGCTCATGCAGCTTCTAACTTCAGCCCTTATGGCCTACGGATGTCATCAGAGCTCACCAGTACAGCCTACATGGCCAACTATAGCCTACATGGCTCCTAGCTCATGCAGTTCCCGAGTCCTACCTTTGCAGCCTGCAGATATCATCACAACTCACCACTACGACCTACATGACTCACAATTTTTTTTTTAGCTCCCGACTCCAACCTTTACAGGCTACGAACATCCTCGCAACTCACCACTACGACCTATATAACTCACAACTCATGCAACACTTAAATCCACCATCTATGGGCTACGAAAGTTATTTCAATTTCTTTCTTTGGCCTCAATGGACTACGAACATAATCTCAACTTACAATTACGACGTATGTGACCATTTACGGCCTACATGGCTCACAGCTCATGTAACTCTTGGTTTCAACCTTTGCAGCCTACAGATGTCATCACAACTCATCACTACATCCAACATGACTAACTAGAACCTACATGGCTCACGACTCGTGCAACTCATAACTCCTACTTTTGTGGTCTACTTATGTTATTGCAACTCATCACTGTGGTCTACATGACCAACCGAGACATACATGGCTCATAACTCAAGCAGCTCCTAACTCCGACACCTGTAGCCTACGAACGTCATCACAATTTACTACTATGGTCTACGTGAACAAATATAACTTATGTGGCTCACATCTTCTGCAACTCTTAACTCTACTATGGTCTATGAATATCATCACAACTAACCACTATGACATATGTGACCAACTACGACCTATGTGGTCCCTAGCCATGCGGCTCCCAACTCTTGTCTCTATGGCCATCACTATCATTTGCCACTATGACCTGCACAACTAGTTGTAGCCTATGTGGCTCACAACTCTTGCAACTCCAGCTCTTTCAACTCCGTACTATGACTTATGTAGCCAACCAAAGCTCTCGAAGCAACCATCTAGGGCCTAAAAAGTCAACTACAGCCACATCATTTAACTACAACCTCTACTATAAATTGGTGCTACAACCACTATTTACAACATGTTATAGCATGTATTGTTGAACTAACATTATATATCAACTTTGTAATTTCATTTTCCCTAATTCTTGATAATAGTGGACCAATGTACTCACAAATTCATAATAGGTTATTTCAACTGCTCCAGACTACGTGGTTATTTTCATTTTCTAGGGTTTCTCACATAAAAATTGAGATGTCTCCTCCTACTCATTTATCTGTGTGCGCTAGATATTTTTTCATCGCTAAGATGCTAAATTATTAGTTTTACCATCACTGTCACGACCTACATCGAGATTGAGTGGTTTTTACATAAATCTTCCTATATAATCTTACTGATGAAATGTGTCACAGAGACATAAAGATTCCCTTTTTCTCGACAGAAGCAAATAAAGAACTACAAAAGATTCCGCATTTCCTCCTATTCATTATGAACATTTTTAAGTTGAATTTTATTTTATTTTTCTACCTTTTGAGCAGTAAATAAATCATCTAAAAGCCAATAAAGATTAATTTGGTGTAAGTTGTGCATTAATCCTCGATGTGATGAAAACTTCTATGTGAATATAAGCTCCAAGTCAAATCATTATATTCATTTGATTTTATGTACACCATTATATGTGCTCTATTATATCATTATATTTTTATTCTGAAATATGTAAAATTTATGTGATGGATTGATCCTCAACTATTCCAGTAGGATACTTGAAACTTAATATAATTAAAGTCTACATATTTATAAAAAATATATAGTTAAACAAATCAATATATTGATAGTTTTGTCTTTAATCATATGTCATTGCTGGCAAGCCGCATAGATTACGAACGTCTACAAAAGAAAATTTTATATTTGTAAGTTAATCAATAGCATACTATAGCTTGATTAACTTATGAAATATTAATTAAGGCAAATGAAATTCTAAATAAAAGTTAAAGCATGCGTCCTTCAATTGTAAAATAATGCTAAATAAATGTTAACTTGCCATTAGAGTCATCCAAAACCAAATTAAAAAAATAAATTTATTTTAATTAAATTTTCAAATAATTCAAATCCTCTCAAGTTTCAACTATGGTGAAACGATAAAAAAAGTATTTAAATTCAAACTCCAATTTTACCAATTTAGCCCATCCAAATTTGCACCCGTAGGGTAAAAACTCCATAATTGCATATAATATTCACCTATAACACCATTCAACCAATGACCAATGAAACATCAAACCTGTTTTTTTAATTTTTTATTTTTTTTACTGATACAAATTTAGTCACAAATTCATGAAAATTTATTACATTCGAACACGTTACGCAAATTTGCACCAATTTGGACCGCTAAAAAAATTTGAGTGGGACCCACTTTACTAACAAAAAATAAAAAAATGTATTTCAAGGACCTAGATAGGACACGTGACGCAAATTTGTGTCACGTGTCCGCACACAATAATCGCTCAAAATTCAGAAACATAAGAAATATAAGAACTGCTTAAGAAAGTTTAATTAGAAATTTAAACTCTCAACTAGAAAATTAAAATAGATTTTATTCTAAACTGTGTTTTAGTAACTGTGGTAAGCTTTCTTAAAATAATATGGTTCAAGGGCTCTTGAATATATACCACACATTCATTATGCATTTACATAACAAGCAAAATATCAAAATAATTCCTAATTATTTATACGGGACCCTTTATTCCCACAATGTCTAAAAAAGACAGATTAATCTCCGCACGGGACGAAAATATTCCTTGCGACTACAACAATCCTTCATGCGAACTATTTCAACCCAATATAAGGGTCCGTTTGGGGCAATAGTCAATGACGATGCAACACCACACCACAATTTTGTATCTTCGAGTAAACTACGTTTTGATATCTTTTAAAAAAATTGTCATCGAAAGCTACATTTTCTCATCGGTTCTGATCAGGTGTAGTGGCAGCTTCTAACTTCAGTTAGATTTTTTTCAAATAATAATAATAATAATAATAACTACCATAATTTTTAATATCAAATTATTTTTCAAAAACATCACGGCTATTTTTTAATAAATTATAGCTGCCTCAATCAGACCCTAAGAAATAAATTAATCATATTTTAAACTTTAAGACTAGATAACCCTCACCAAGAATCAAAGTGTTTTGACCCTTTCCTTTTTATATATCTAACACCTATACTTCATATTTACATGCATAACATAAATTTTAAACATCACATAAATATATCACTACTACTAACTTTTTAAAAGTATGTTACACAATTTCGGTTTATAACACCAAAGTGTTCCTAATATAAATATAAAAAATTAGAAGTTAGATATGTAAATACATAGGACCACAGATAAGTATGTAAACTTTCCCTTTAGTTTAAATATCCCATCATATCATTCAATGGCTACATGTTAAATGTAGCCTTTACAATCATAAACAAAGAAAATCATGCCCGGCAACAACAAAAACTATTCTTTATCAATCAAGAAATTCATCCAACTACATTAATATCACTAAAAGTATAAAACAAAACTTAAATCCCAAGTGTTTTTTTGGAACATTTTCACATTTTCCTTCAATAACTCTCTCCCCAATAAAAAAGAGTTATCAATTAGTTAAAAAATAAGCCCAAACGGCCCCTTTAAGCTTCCTTTCATAAGCTCTATTTACAGAAAACCTGCCTATTTTATGATAACAGAAGTCAAAGTTAAGCTTGATCAGACCACCAGAAAACTAACTCACCAATTGAAGAGGCTCACATTTCCACAGAAACTCGCATTCATGCTATGTTCTTACACTTCTATCTTCTTCGCATCTGGTACAGGGTGAGTCTCGTACCCATCACCATTTTCAGCATCAAGTGAAAGATGCACCCCAGGCTGAACTCCTGCCTCTAACTTCATCCTCATTTCCAGCTCGGGTTCATTCTCCAGTTCATCGCCATTGATAGCTTCAGGCGAAGGATTTACAGCAGGCTGGACTCCATTTTCGTTGCTGTCGGGATGGAAATTAATCGGGAATTTAGTGACGCGGGGTTTGTCAGCCAATATGTTCCGTTGAACTCGATCAATCAAAACCTTGGCGGGAGGTTCTTCCCTCAGTTGCTCGTCATCATAATCGTTGTTTACATAGTATCCCACTCTTATGAATTCCTGGCCAACAAAGGAGCAGGTCAGAAGCAGCACTGTCACGCCAAGAATGTCCTCTTCGCGGATCTTCGAAGGGTCTGGCGGATCTGCCTGGAATGCAGAATAAGAAAATGGTCACAGCCTCCAGATAAAATTGAAGCACCCAATTCTTATGTATTTTCATATCTCACACCTAAACTTTCATAATTACAAAGCACAAATCTTTAATATCACATTAAAACACACAAATACTATTTTTTTAAAGTGAAATACATACTTTCATGCCTAGCTCTAGAGCACAAAGTGCTATTTATGTAAACAAGAAAGTTTAGGTGTGAGATAATAAATAAGAATTCTGTGATACGTATGTAAATTTCCCAATTTTAGAAGGTTTCAGTTCTGTAAGAAATTGCCTGAAAGACGAACCGGTAGTTCCCCACATTGACGGGACCGACAAGCACACTCTCGAGAAGCTGGTCATATTTCTCATCCTCCGCAGAGCCAACATATATGAGTTTCCACTCTAGATCTGAGAGTCAAGGATGTGGATTTTTGCTTTAGTTTGTAATTCAGATAGTGTTGGAAGTAAAACAAAGTTCAAATGAATTCAATAAATAATGGGAAGATTTGCATACACCACGTAATTCTTATGTATTTACATATCTGAAACCTAAACTTTAATTTTAGGTATATGCGACCTTACCTATGCATGAAAATATGTATTTCACTTTTAAAAATTAAAATAGTTATATTTTTTATATGATATGAAAATTTGGGTTGTATAAATGTAAAAAGTAGAGTTTAGGTGTTAGATATGTAAATTTATAAGAATTGGGTAGTATGCATGTAAATGTCCCCCTAATAATGATAATTCCCTCCGACAGGATCAATGCCGAAGAATCATGGAAACCTTCCAGAGCACATGACGCTCAAAATATGTAACAGAAAGAGTTGACAATCTTCGCTGTTTAGAAACTGAACACGGTTCTTTCTTTCCTTTTAGCAATAATTTAAATTGAGAATTAGTTTGGAGCAACTGTAATTAATCAGTGGTAAAACCTTAAAAGAAAAATGGAAGGACTGTAGTTAGTTTATTCTTAAGGAAATGCTTATGTAAATAAAGCATCATCTAGTCACTTAATATTAAAAAAATCAATATACATAATATCCCCTCAAGCTTGAGTATTATCAGGCAATTCCAACTTGCCATGTAATCAAGAGAAAGAATGAGGTCCCAAATCTTCTATAAAATATCAATCTTTTACCATGCAATAATGAACTGAGTGGCAAACTTCATAGACAACAGATCTAGTATAGTCTTTGATAAGATTTCTTCTGTGAGGCTTAACTTTCCTGCAAAAACTAAGCTCTCAATCAAAGGCGTGACCAAAATTATTTTCTAGGCTGGGCAAAGTCACCAAATGTCTGATTCTTTTTAAGTAAAATATATCAAGGGGGGTAAAATTACTAGATTAACTAAATTACATAAGAAAATTTTATAAATTTTCCAATTTATATATAACCCAGTTCCACACATGCTCTCAATGCATCTATTTCGGAGTTAATATATGCTAACTTGCAGCTATGACAATATGTGAAATATCAAACCTACTTATAGTTGGATAAATCAACTTTCCTACCCATATTTGATTTCAAAATAGATCATCAAAGAATTTCTCTATTTGAAATGATATGAATATCCAAGATGGTAATTTCTTCAAAAAAATTTGTAGCTTCTTCTAAAAGTGAGAGCTCCCATTTAAGCAACTTCGATTCAATCAAAACATTTCAATTGATTTATCTTAAAGAAACATTTTTTTTGTCATTCTTGATAAAATATCAACAACATAAACAACCAATACGATTAAGCTTGAGGATGTCTACTGTGAAGATGGCAATAACTTTACAAATATTTTCAAACCAACAATGTACGAATTTAAGCCCATAAATGACATTCTCAAGTAAATCTACGTGATTTCCCCCTGAAGAGCTCAACAAAGTGGTTGCTTCATATAAACAATCTTATTCAAATCACCATAAGGAAAACGCTACTCACATCCATTTATGACAAATAACAACCTTGATTGATGGCCATAGATAAAGGACTTCGTATGGAAATAAATCAAGCAACAAGGGGGAACATGTTAAAATAGTTTATCCCATCAAGATATGTTAACATTTTGGCAATCAACCCTTTAAATTAATTAATCAGGAAATTATCATGAAATTCAACGGTGAGCTCCCAGTGAAAACGTTTTTTTGACCACCAAATAGAAACCAACTAAACATCATCCATGATGACTAGGCAGAGCTCTCATTTTAATATATGAATGTTGGCTTTTGATAAGTCCTTGAAATAGAGAAATATGGTAAAGACAATGAAAATGTAGAGGAAAAATAATTGATTTAATGGAACATACGAATGAATGGGATAAGCAATATATTGTTGAAAACCTTTTCAAAGAGCGATGGGTGAATGGTATTTAAATAGCTTGTCAAAATTTAAAAGGTTATGCTTTAAGAGGTGAATGAGGTTGTGCAAAGAAAACAATAGAGGCAAGGAGGCAAGTGAGCGTTCTTGCAAAAAGAGGAATCAGTAGTGAAGTTACCTCAAATAAAGAAATAAAAAACAAAAAGGTGCGGTCTAAATGAAAATGACTTCATCCAAAGCACATAAGCATCAAACAAGACGATCATAAGTTTTATAGCTTTTGTGAAAGCAAAAAAGGGGCATCTATACAAGTAATAGATTCCATGAGTTTCAATATATCAGCCAATTATCTTCCTCGAATTGAGATATGAAAAATTAATGAGCAATAATAAGTTACGAAGTAGTTATGAGTCTTAGCAAAATAGGTTTGTTACAAAATAAGTCATGAATACTCTTTACACAAAGCAATTGCGTGTACGTATAAGCATACAAGGTGAGTACAAAAGCAAAAAAAATATAAGGTCAATAGCATGGTTTAGCGGCTTGTTAAGAAATTTGCAACGAGACATGCTCCTTTATAGGCGCGAATGAGGCAAGTGATTGAAACAAACTAAGCTTGAGCGAGTCCAGAGCTTGTACACATTTAACTCGCTCAAATTTTTTTTTTTTTGTTTCAAATGAGATTGTGTGAATAACTCATGAATAACATATGCATGCTCAACTCGATCCAAATTTGTTCGCTCAAATTGGCTCAAGTTCGGTTTGAATTTGAGCTCAACAACTAGAATTCCCACGTGGGCGTGGGCTGTACTACTTAAAATGCTATAAGCAAAATTCTCCTTTGATGTGGTACCATACAAATATAATAGAAAAACTTAAAAAAAAAAAAAAAACTAATATCCGTGACTCACGAATTGCCCACAGACCATTAGATTGCGCTTTCTCCAGATTTTTTGGATATTTAAATATATACCAGCTAATTCCTATGTATTCACATATCTAACACAAACATTATTTTTTACATTTATACCACCCAAATATATTATATCACATTTTTTAAATATAATATTAAAAATTAATATAAAAGGATATAAATAAATATTATTATTTAAGTACTTAATTATTTTGAACCAAAAGAAGCTAAACACAAACGAACAAAAAATTGTTCATGTTCGACTCATTTATACATCAAGCTAAAAAATATTGTTCACGTTTGGCTCGCTACCTTAACGAATGAATCTAGCACGAGTCTACTTAACAAGCTGAACATGAGTTGTTCGCGAACAACAAGCTCTTTTGACAACCATACATGAGGCTTGCACCTCACATAATGTGCAGCCCACCTCAAAGAGTACCATACGTTAATTAGACCTATAGGTTTCTTTAAATAAATATAAATAAAATCACTCTAATAAATATTCCTTACCCATGTAATACACAACTGGGAATAAAACTGATGTTATTATCATAGTCATTATTTTAAAATTTAAAATATATTTTTATAAATTATTATTAATTAAATAAGAGAAACATAATTGAAATTTAAAATGAGGAATGAGATAAAATAAATACAATGGTGTACAACAACAACAACAACAACAAAGTCTTAATCCCACTACATGGGGTCGGCTAATGCAATGGTGTACAAAAGAGAAAAAATATAAATTGTTGGGCTGATGATTTTAATGAAAGCTCGTCGAGTAATAAAATTGATGGAGGCTTTTAAATTTAGAAATTCTATACTTAGCGTCATGTTATATTTTTATTTTGATTCGTGGTAGTAGAAGCATGAGAGAGATTAATTGTATCAAATTTATTTTGAATTATTAAGTTATTATGTCATACTTTGATCTTTATATAATCATTCTTATTTTATGATTTAAAATTTACATGTTTAAAAATTACTTCTTAATTGAAAACTATATTTTTTTACCATATAAGCATGTTTAGGGCTGTCAATTTGGCTCGTTGTTCGTGAACAGCTCGTGTTCGGCTCGTTCGTTAAGCCTAACGAGCCAAACACGAACAAATTTTTAAGCTCGAAATGTAAACGAGCCGAACACGAACAATAGTTTGTTCGCTCGTGTTCGGCTCGAAATGGCTCGAAAAAAAATTATACAACTCTTTATATAACAATATATTACATATATTATTTATATAATAATATATTATATATATTTATGTCTAAGTTTAAATCATAACACCTCATGTGACAATGTGGTTAAGGTCTTCTTTTGTATAGATTTGATTCAGGTTCAAATCCCACACTTTACATCTATTTTTCTCAATTTTAGTTTAACGAGCCAATTTCGAGCCGAACACGAACACGAATATTTAAATTGAGTCGAACACGAACACACTGTTCACGAGCCGATTTCGAACACGAGCCGATTTCGAACACGAGCTATTTCGAACGAGCCGAACACGAGCCTAGCCTGAGTCGGCTCGTTTACAGCCCTAAGCATGTTAATATATTATATCTTAACCTATTAATATGTTAGAATGTAAAAATGTTACTTCTTATTACATAATTTAAATTTAACATAATACTTCTTGTTTTACACAATTTAATGATTACGAGGCTTACTACAAAAAAAGACCCAACGCTTACATCTCGTGCACAGATGAAAACTGCTTCAATATCTAATTGTGCAATTTTAAACTTAGTCGAGTACACAAATACAAGGAAAATAACATGTGGCTCGATGAACCCAAAGGAAGGCAATCACAATATTAGAAGCTATGGAGTTTGAAGGAAAAAAGCTGGAGAGAAGTTTGCTGACCAAGAAAAAAAAACACTTTGTTTAGCCTACGTTAGAGTGTTGGATCAATAATGGACAATATTGAAGGACTTATCCTATTTTTGGACAAAATGCTATAACTTTTTTGGATTTGCATATTTCATCGAAAAATAAAATATATCAAAATAGAGTGCAAATATGAGAGGGAATATTTTCTTGAAAGTATGTCGAATAAAAAAAGATTTCATATTTATTTTATAGAATATTAAAACATTATCTTTGTTATAATGGAAAGTTTAAGGTTATATAACAACCTAGTAAGAACATTATTTTCGAAGCTTGTCATTTTGAATACTTAACTATATCATAGCTATTTGAAATAAAGATATCAATGATGGAGTTTTTTCCTAATAATATTTTAGGAGATAATTTGTGCAACTACAATGAACATGGTTACTTTTAAGGACAGAAAATCTCAATGTAAAGAATGCAAATACTAGACATTTTACTTTCCCAAAAATAAATAGAATAAAGTCTCATGTCATCTTTATTGAGTCATGACACATTTAACTTAGGTCATTCAAAAGGTTCATAACTATTGAACCAAGTAATAATAGCATCATTGGATATTTGACATTTAGAAAGTTTGATGGTATCATTATTATCTAGAAATGGTATATTAAAAATGTAGTTTTTGCATTGAGAATTTACAAAATCGTGAAAGGCCCTAAATCAAAAAAAAAAGTATATAACAATGAATTTCATGGTACAATTTGCATCGAAGAGTTTTATTAAAAGTATATTAAGAAGTATTGACCCTATTAAAATAATGAGTCGCAACAAAGGCTTAACTAAAATTATGCAAAAATCTCAGTCGGTCAACTTTTTTATTTTGAAAATAATTTTGACTTTTTTAATTTAACATAAGAGATGTAATTTTGGTTTTGAAGGTAAAATATTTTACTTTTTGAAAAATGAGACCAAATGGATCTCATTAGTCTAATAGTTTGCATAATCGTGTTCGATACCACGAATATTACACCTTCCCGAAAAATAAGTGTATACCTCTGCGATGGACATAATCCTGCAAACTAAGATATTTGTGACATTCGCTTGGTCTGTGAGCATTTTATGTGTGACCGACAAGTTCCACTACATAATATAAAGATTAAGTAAGGTTTATCTTACCTGAGTTTCAAGTTCTCTAGAGGCAAACCCCTATAGTTAATTACATCTCAAATGATGGGAGTCATTTCAAAAAACTCTTGATGATAATCATGGATACCAGTCTTTAAGAATTCAAAGTTTAGATTTTCACGGTAAGACATGGAAAAGTAAGTGGGAGTGACTCAAATAGAAACAATTATTTTTAAGAGTCTAAATGAAGGAAAACGTAGGGGACGTCACAGATCCTGAGAAGAATCCTAGGTGACTCCGAAACTATTCTACTATGTGGTTGTGTTTTGAAGATGGTGTTATTTAAGTGTTTCATTCTGCCAATTATTATTAATTAGGACCTACATTTGCATGACACAATCATACAAACGACCTGAAAGATAAGAAGGTTTATGTCGTAACGAACGACAACATCAGAACCTATAATGAGTTAGAGCTTAAATTGTACAAATAATTGTGCAAAGACCTAAAGATGAGATGAGGATTTATGTTGTGCTAGATAGACTATCTCGAATTTCTATGACTTGTTATTTAATTCTAAGGAAAGGATGTTGTAGATTCGCTTGCTCTCTTGAAGTTATTCATCAGTACATCCTCATCATGCTGCCCACAGAGTTAGCTCCAAGCTTTTCATCAAAATAGCAGTCATATGATCTTAAGTTCAAAATGTTTTACCAGGTGTGTTTAAATGACAAGTTTTGTTATTATTCAAGCATTATGTGGTGGTTAAAGTTGATTTGAGCGATACCAATTAGGATAATACGGTTCTCTCTTTCTCGTACCACTATTTTTTTTTTAATTTAATTAATCTAAACAAGTTGTTAAGCTCATTTAAACTGAAGAGATCTCCTTAGCAACCGTGGGTTACCGCATCCGAGAAACTCCCACAAATTCAAAAGGATGTGCTATGTTTTTTGTTTTGCTTTGTTGTTTTTATTTTGCTTTGAAACTGTTGTTTAGTTTTGAAAAATTGTTTTGTAATTTTCAGTTTTGGTATATGTTTTGCATCTAAATTAAATAAATGCAGGTAAGAACAGTATTGTAAAGTAAATAAATAAAATTATATTGCATGAAAAAAATGTCTACCTAAGTCTCTCCTACCGCTGCATGATTAGCATCATAAACCAGAAAATATTTAAAGAAAATTTAAATAAATTACAAAAAATAAACGAAAACATCCAGAATGAGAAAGTCGGAAAACGAGATATAGAAAAACACAAGTAAAAGAAAATCCGTAGTCACATGAAAGACCAGGACTAAGTGTAAGAAATTGATAAAGGTGGAGGCTCAGAGCTGGACTTTGTGCTTCCCGACCTTGAACAAAAGCTACCAACCCGAGAATCTACGAAGGGCTGTTCTTAACCTCGATCCAAATGATTAATTATGGATTTTTATAAGTTTTCATAAAAAAATTCTTTGATTTTCATGCAAAAGTTGTTCAAATTTTTTTAAGCAGAGTTCTTTTTAAGATGCAGAAGAGTTTGTTTTATTTTGTAAATATTTTATAAAGTAATATAATCCACAGGCTAGTCACTCTAAATGAGCTAGGACTACTGGCAAACTAAAAGAATCGGAAGCAACAATCCCACCAAGAGTCCGCGAATAGTATCATCGGTTCTTTCCTCTTCCCTCATTGACGGTCTCTGAAGTAGGAGATACTGTGCTAACAATCTCATTTCATATCCCTTGTTTAAGCACACATAAACAATGTCGTCATCGTCCTCGCCACCTATACCCTAAACTTATTCTAGTTCGGTGATTCATATGTGGCATCAACAAATGTCCCCAAATGTTAGGAGGATTTGATTGTAACGTTCAAACTCAAATCGCAATGCATTGAGTTTTACTATAGGTTAAGTCATTGCGAGAATTTCACTAGTTGATTTAATTACCGAAGAAATGTGTCACATCTTAGTGTATCCTCATGTTTAGTGTTTTAATCAATTGGTGAATTAAGATCAAGTGTTTAGTTTCATTATTCATTTGAAAATTAGGTAAATGAACTATCACATAATGTGTGCTTTTAAAATCTAGGAAGTTTGCGCTTCTAACCTAAGCTTGAAGTGATTTAAGGTGTTTTGCCCTCAATTAAATATTTTCCAACTAATCCTCAAATATCTTTAAGTGTTTTCCAAATAATTAAATCAGAAATTCTCATTTTTGACTTAATCATTTTAATAAGAAAAATAAAACAAGAGAAAGGAGACCAACCTATTTCCAAAACTAGTAAAGCCAAAAGGGGAAAAAGCAAGTAAATGTGTTTAAATAATTTTCAAATGAAACCCAAAATAGTGGGCAAAAAGACTTCTTAAATCCAACTCTAAACCGTGCTTAAATCAATGCTTAAAGGCTACATAAACCCCTCTAAAAATCAGTGCAAATCCAGCCCAAATCGATATTGAAGGTAGCTTCAAAAACAACGCAAAACAAGCTCAAACCAACATTTATACAGCACCCTACGACACTCGACAACTCCAAACAACACTCAGTAATTCCAAACAAGCGTCAATAATTCCAAACAACAAATGTAACGCTTCCTACCGCAATTACCAACTCCAAACAACAACCTACGAAGATTAAAAACTTCCAAGCAGCCACCTACAACAATTAAAAGCCCCCAAACGACTCACAACAATTCTAAACTTCAAACAACACTTCTACATCTCTCCTACAACTCTCACATCACTTTTAAACTTAAAAAAACACTTGTACAACTTTCTTGTAGTTCTCACGACACTTTTTAACTTACAACAGCGCTTCTACAGCTTTCCTACAGCTCTCACGAAACTTTTAAACTCCAAACAACCTTTCTACAGTTTTCCTACAGCTCTCACAATACTTATACAACAATAGAGAGGAGCTTACAACACTTCTACACCTCAAACAACACTTATACAACAATGGACAGCAACTTACAACACTTCTACACCTCAAACAATAGTCATACAACAATGGACAACAGCTTACAACACTTCTTCACCACAAACAACACTTATACAACAATGGACGTCAGCTTACAACACTTCTACAACTCAAACAACACTTAGACTCTGTTTGGCACAGCTGTAGCTTCACAGCTTTTCAGCTGCAGTTGCGCTGCCCCAGGAAGCTGCTGCAGGGAAGCAGCTGCGGGAAAACTGGTTGTCTGTTTGGTGCAGCTGTGTAAAAACAACTGCAGAGCAGCTGTTTCTGAAAAAAATGACCATTTTGCCCTTGTTTGGTAAAACTGTTTAAAGAATGGTTGTAACAGTGAACATTTTTAACTTCATAAGTAAAATTTTTTATGTAATAAATTAGTGAAACTTGAATGTGTTAAATAAATAATAAATGAAAATGTTTAATAATTGTAAAAGTTATGAATATCAAGTTTTGATGATCAAACACATATATTTTAATTTTTCATCGTTTATGAACATCTGGACGTAAACATTGCTAAAAAACATCTGAACGTAAACGTATTTGACATTTGCCGAAAAAAACACATTAAAAAAAATAACTATGTCAGCAGAATTTGTAATGTATTTTGCACAAGAAACAAAGGAGAGTGTGCTATGAGATTGCTATACATGGCTAAGGGCATGACTCATTGCGCAAATAATGGCAGTTCTGGCATTTCCTTCAAAACAAAGTTATAGTATGTGTGTCAGCTTTGATGCAGGTTGCTATTAGAAAATTTTGAAATGTTTAACAAATCAGATTCACCAAATATCAAGAGAGAAAAAAAAAGAAGAATAAAAAGATTTATTGAACAAATCAAATTAACTTAGTTCTTTATAAATGCAGCTTGTATCCAAACAGAGGAAGAAACACAAATCAATAAATAAGAGAACAAAGAGCACCATCAACAAATTAGAGATTCATGAGAAAATGAAAAACATATACAAAAACATAGTGATTCAAGACCTTTATAGTACCACTGAATAGTGAGGGAAAGGTTAACTATTTTCACCACCTAACAATTGGTCGAGTGGTCTTGCCGTTATATCTCTAGACTAGGGTCCAATATTCAAATTCTTGCACAACCAGCTATCAATACCTTCAAACTCCTGATAGATAACTATAACCATGACTATAATCCCCACACAAGCGCTTACATATGTACACGATATTCCTCGATACCCACAAGAAACACAAGACGACAACAAATTTCACAGCGGCAAATTCACAAACACGTTCCAGGCAGTGATTCGCGCACAATTGTGACACCAATAGATCAGTACTTCCCATACCTTTGCCAACATAGAAGCATAATAACGCACCTCCTAACGATGTAAAGCTGGGACCGCAGCTCCCATGCCACCGCGAGCCACCCTATCCAGAAGAAGAACCCGCACCTTGCAATGGCGATTCATCATTCGCAGTACACTTTCTCGGCCGCCCTCTTTTGCGCTTTACCCCCCTCTCCTGTGCATTCGCGTTGAGAAGCCTGTGAATCGCTGAACTCCATGGAAGCGTTCTGTGCATAGGGAAATGGGGAAGACGATGGCGCTTGTCGTACGCCGACATTGAAGGAGGGCTCCAATCTTATCTTCATGAAAGCAAATGGGGGAAGACTGTAGCGATCGCTGAAGTTGGGGGAGACGAATCACAGTGGGAAGGACTGGAGAGTAATTGCGACAGGTAAAGCTTCGTAGTGAAAGCGGACCACGGGAGGGATCCCGCGGCCCGCTTTCCGCTGCGCGTCGGGATCGCGGCGACAAAAACGTCGCCTCAAACGGGCGAGATTTGCATGGGGATGCCACGCCGCACGAAAAAATCCGTCCCAAACGGGCCCTTAAACAACAATGTACAGCAGCTTATAGCAGTTTTTCACCTCAAACAACACTTTTCAACACCTATGGAGTTCCAAACAGCACCCTTGACTCCCCAAATCAACATCTTAAAGCCTCTCGAGATAGTATATGTGCAATCCAAAATAAACATGTTTTAAACCATTCAAAAGCAACATTAATTCAAGCTCGGATACCGCTTGATCCTCATGTACTTTCATATAAGCACATAGACTTGTTGAAACGCCTACATGAAAGCACAAGCTACCACAAAGTTTGATATATAATGCCAACTTCAAATGTATACCACAAATGAGCATAAAGGTGAAGGAATATAAAGTTTAGGAATTGGACATGAATATTAATTCTCTACCATAATTACAAAGCTTCGAATCAACATCATACAAGATTTCAAATTTTCAAAATAAACAAAAACCCATATATATATATATATATTCTTGCATGTCATTGGTTATTTCTTTATGTATTCACATATTTAACACCTAAAACTCACTTCATATATTCGTACAGCTCAATTTTTTCACATTGCATAAGAGAGACCACCAATTGGATTTTTAAACAATAAGATATATGTTTTCATGCATAGTTAATATGGTGTGTATGTAAGAGAAAGCTGAGGTGTTAGATATTTGCATACATAAGGATTATGTGATATGAATGTAAAAAGTAAAATTTAGGTGCTACATATGCAAATATACATGAATCGAGTGATATGTGTGTAAGAAAAACCCAGCATTATAGATGCTATATGTGTTAATTTTATTTCATAGACAAAAGCTAAATGAAATGCATTTAATTCTTAGAGGTATCCACCAAGCAAAGTTTCAGATTTAGTTTTCCAAATATCAAATCCAGGAGGGTTAGTTGCATCCAAATTCAAAGTTAAAGCAAATAAATCTTCTTTGGGGCATAATGAAAGTTGCTACTCTTAAGAATCTAGAATTCATTTGGGACTTGAAAACAGTTATGATTGAATCGAGGAGCTTCAAGAAAGTGAATAAAAAAAAATACATAAATCTTTGATGAACTTGAATGCCCCTTTTCAGATATGACAATTTCGGCATGAGAGGAAGAGGTGAAAGTGGTTCGATCCAGAGGCGAGATCAGAGGAGGGCTTCGGTGCAGAGGCTGATTAGGAGGCGAGTGGCTTTCTAGGGGTGCAGGATCTGTCGAGAGAGGGGGAGCAAGCGGGAGATGGTGTCGAAACAGACAAGGGTCTTCAGTGCAGGGAGGAGGCGAGCAAGAGAGTTGCAGTGGAGTGTTTCGGTGCAAAGAGAAGAAGCTTCGGTACAGAGAGGAGGCGGGAGGCTTGTTGTGCGTGAGGGAGCTTCGGTGAGGGGGAGACCAAATGTGAGGAAGATGGAGAGGGGTTTGATTGCGAGCGGGAGAGGGATCAAATTTATGACATCAAGAGCCCGCCAAAGAATTGTATAGTTGCGGTTTCAAAGTATCCGTTACAGGGTATTAGACGTAGACTTGATTTGCGGAAAATTAAACGATTTCCATGCGTGGAGGCTCAATTGGAAAAAATATAACACCAAATTATATTAAATTAAAATGTGTTTAAATGATCTGTTTGAATTTTGAAATTTAAAATTTGAAATTATGTGAGCTAATGTGATTAGCCCAAGTTCAGCTCGAATCGACCGCGAGCTGGGCCTGAACCCGCACCCATTAATTAAATATTAATGTGCATCGATTTTTGTGTCGTTTGTACGAACGCAGAACGATAACAATATGGGTGTCCTCACAGCTAAAATTGACGTTCCAGACTCGACGAACTTGTTCGGATGACTCGGATGACGAAATAAACCGTGCTGGCGCGTTCGAAACGTCAATTTTAGCTTGGAATGACACTCATATTGTTATAGTTTTGCGCTCGCACAAACGACACGAAAAGCATTGCACGAGAATATTTAATTAGTGGGTGCAGATTCAGGCTCAGCTCGGGTTTGATTCAGGTTGAACATGAGCTAATCACCTCAGCTCACATAATTTCAAAATTCAATCAGAACATTTAAACTCGTTTTAATTTAATATAATTTAGTGTTATATTTTTTTCTAATTCAGCCTCCACACATGAAAATTATTTTATCCCCCGCTAATCAATTTCACACCTAATGCCCTGTAACGGATACTTTGAAATAGCGGCTATACAATTCGTCGGCGAGCGCTTAAATCCATTCATTCAATCCCTCCCGCTCGCGATCAAAACCCTCTCCATCTTCCTCACATTCTGTCTCCCCCTCACCGAAGCTCCCTCACGCACAACAAGCCTCCCGCCTCCTCTCTGTACCGAAGCTTCTTCTCTTTGCACCGAAACACTCCACTGCAACTCTCTTGCTCGCCTCCTCCCTGCGTCGAAGACCCTTGTCTGTTTCGACACCATCTCCTGTTCGCTCCCCCTCTCTCGACATATTTGCTCGCCCAGAAAGCCACTTGCCTCCCAATTTGCCTCTGCACCGAAGCACCCTTTCAATCCCGCCTCTGCACCGAAGCCCTCCTCCCAATCCCGCCTCTGCACCGAAGCCCTCTCGCCTCTTCCTCTCAGGCCGAATCACCCCACCCGAAGCCCCTCACTTCTCTTGTAGGCCGAGCAAGATTTTGAAAAGGGGCGTTCGAGTTCATCAAAGATTCAGGTATTGTTTTCTGATTCACTTTCTTGAAACTCCCTGATACAATCATAATTTCTTCCAGATCCCAAATGAACTTTAGATTTTTTAAGAATAACAACTTTCATTATGCCCCAAAGAAGATTTATGTGCTTTAACTTTGAATTTGCATGCAGCTAACCCTCATGGATTTGATGTTTGGAAAGCTAAATCTGAAAGTTTACTTGGTGGATACCTCTGAGAATTAAATGCATCTATAATGTTGGGTTTTTTTTACATACATACCACTCGATTCATATATGTTTGCATATCTAACACCTAGATTTTGCTTTTTACATTCATGCCACATAATCCTTATGTATGCAAATATCTAACACCTAAACTTTTCATTACATACATGTCATATTAACTATGCAAAAAAATATATATTTTATTGTTTAAAGATTCAATTAGTGGTCTCTCGTATGCAATGTGGAAGAATTGAACTGTACGAATATATGAAGTGAGTTTTAGATATTAAATATGTGAATACATAAAGAATTAATCAAGTATGGTGTCGTAATCAAGAATATATATATGAGGGTTCTTGTTTATTTTGGAAATTTGAAATCTTGTATGGTGTCGATTCGAAGCTTTGTAATCATGGTAGCGAATTGATATTCATGTCTAATTCCTAAACTTTATATTCTTTCACTGTTATGCTCATTTGTTGTATACACTTGAAGTTGGCATTATATACCAAACTTTATGGTGGTTTGTGCTTTCATGTAGGAGTCAAGTGTATGTGCTTGTATGAAAATACATGAGGATCGAGCGGTATCCATGAGAATCTTTAGCTTGAATTAAAGTTGCTTTTGAATAGTTTAAGGTGCTTGAATTAGTCACTTTTGAATTAAATGTTTATTTTGGATTGCACATATACTATCTCGGAAGGCTTTAAGGTGCTGATTTGAGGAGTCAAGAGTGTTGCTTGGAACTCCATAAATGCTGAAAAGTGTTGTTAGTTGCTGTATAAGTGTTGTTTGAGGGGAAGAAGTGTTGTAAGTTGTTGTCCATTGCTGTTGTTGACCTCATTTTTGTGAGGTCTTTTCTTCTCCTCCTTAGAGTCTAGGTTCTAGCTCTAGAAATCCCTATGGACCATCTTAGAAAACTAGAATTGAGACTCACCCTTCTAGAAGCTCCAGCCGATTCCTGTTTTCCTTTGATGTCTAGCATCTTTGGCACAAGACCATCGTCTTATAAACGAGCGGTTATGGGCTATTTTGTGAAGATTCAAGGAAAATGTTCCAAATAGGACTTCAAGCCNGCTGTATAAGTGATGTTCGAAGTGAAGTGTTGTAAGTTGTTGTCCATTGTTGTATGAGTGATATTTGAGGTGAGGTGTTTTAAGTTGTTGTTCATTGTTGTAGAAGTGTTGTTTGAGGTGTAGAAGTCTTGTAGGTTGATGTTCATTGTTGTATAAGTGTTGTTTGAGGTGTAGAACTGTTGTAAGCTATTCTCCATTGTTGTATAAGTGTTGTGAGAGCTGTAGGAAAGTTGTAGAAGGGTTGTTTAAAATTTAAAAGTGTCGTGAGAGCTGTAGGAAAGCTGTAGAAGCGTTGTTGGAAGTTTAAAAGTGTTGTGATAACTACAGGAAAGCTGTTAAAGTGTTGTTTGAAGTTTGAAAGTGATGTGAGAGCTGTAGGAGAGCTATAAAAGTATTGTTTGAAGTTTAGAATTATGGTGAGAGTCATTTGGAGGTTGTTAATTGTTGTAGGTGGCTGTTTGGAAGCTTTTAATCAGCGTAGGTCGCTGTTTGGAGTTGTTGACCCTTGTTTGAAATTATTGACCCTTGTTTGAAGTTGTGGAGTGTCGTAGGGTGCTTTATAAATGCTGGTTTGGACTTGTTTTGCGCTGTTTTTGAAGCTACCGTACGTATTGATTTGGGTTGCATTTGCACTGATTTTTTGAGGGGTTTATGAAGCCTTTAAGCATTGATTTAAGCACGGTTTAGAGTTGGATTTAAGAAACCCTTTTGCCCACTATTTTGGGTTTCACTTGACTATTATTTAAACGTTTTTAGACCGATTCATTTGCTTTTTCCCCCCTTTGTCTTTACTAGTTTTGGAAGTGGGTCGATCTTCTCCTTTCTCATGTTTTATTTTTCTTATTAAAATAGTTAAGTCAAAAATGAGAATTTATTATTTAATTATTTAGAAAACACTAAAAGTTATTTGAAGATTAGTTGGAAAACATTTGATTTAGTGTAAAACACCTTAAATCACTTCAAGCTAAGGTTAGAAGCATAGGTTTCCTAAATTTTAGGAGCATATCCTAGGTGAGAGTTCATTTACATAGTTTTCAAATGAATGATAAAACTAAACACTTGACCTTAATTTACCAATTGATTAAAACACTAAACATGATGATACACCAAAATGTGGCGCATGTCTTTCTTAATTAAATCAACTAGTGAAATTCTCGCAATGACTTAACCTATAGTGAAACCCAATGTATCAGGATTTGAGCTTCAACATTATACTCAAATCCTCCTGGCAATTGTGGACATTGGTTAATGCCACATATGAATCACCAGACTAGAATAAGTCTACGGTATAAGTGGCAAGAGCGATGACGACATTATTTGTGTGCTTAAACGAGGGATACAAAATGAGATTATTAGAATAACATCTCTTAACTCAAAGAACTTCAATGGGAGAGAGGGAATAACTTATGATATTATTCGTCAACTCTTGATGAGATTGTTGCCCTCGACACTCTTAGGTTGTCAATAGTCCTAGCCGGATTAGAATGACTAACTTGTGGATTATACTACTTTACAAAATATTTACAAAAATAAAACAAAATCTCTTCTGCATGTTAAAATGAACTCTGCACAAAAAATTTAAACAACTTTTACATGAAAATTCAATAATTTTTTTACAATAATTTTTTTATGAAAACTTATAAAGATCTATGGCTAATCATTTGGATCGAGATTAAGGACTGCCTTCCGTAGATTGTCGGGTTGATAGCACTTATTCAAGGTCGAGAAGCACACAGTCCAGGTTTGAGCACCCACCTTCACCAATGTCCCAATCCTGGTCTTCCATATGTGACTCCAAAATTTTTTTTTACTTGTGTTATTATTATGACTCATTTTCCAACTTTTTGATATTGGATGCTTCCGTTTATTTTCTGCAATTTATTTAATTTTTTTGCAAATATATTTTGTTTTACGATATTAATCATGTAGCGATAACAGAGGTTCAGGGATGCATTTACTTTTACGCAATGCAATTTTATTTATTTACTTTACAACACTTTTCTTACTTGCATTTATTTACTTTACCTGCAAATCATTTATCAAAGTTGAAAAATTACAAAGTCATTTTTCAAAATTAAACAAAATTTTCAAAACAAAAATAACAAAATAAAACAAAAAACATAACACGTTCTTTTAAATTTGCGAGAGTCCTCGGATGAGGTAACCCACTGTTACTAAAGAGATATCTCTAGTTTAAATGAGCTTAACAACTCGTTTAGACTAAGTAAATTCAAAAGAAAATAGTGATGCCAGAAAAAAGGAACTGTGAGATCCTAATTGGTGTCGCTCTAATCAACGTTTAAGCCCCCCCATAATGCTTGAATAATAACAAAATTTTTCACTTAAACACACTTAATAAAACCTTTTGAACTTTAGACCCTAGGACTGTTACTTTGATAAGAAGCTTAAAGTTAACCCCGTGGGCAGTATGACGATGATGTACAGAAGAACAACTTCGAGAGAGCAAGCGGATCTACAACAACATTTCTTTAAAATTAAAGGACAAGGCATAGAACTTCGAAGTAATTTGTCTAGCACAACATAAATTCTTACATTATCTTTAGACTTTTGCACAGTCATATTGTGTAATTTAAGATGTAAACTTGACTCACTTTAGGGTCTGAGATTGTCGTTCATTACGATGTAAACTTCCCTATCTTTCAGACCGTTTGTATGATTGTGTCATGCAAATGTAAGTCCGAATTAAAATTAATTGACAGGATGAAACACTCAAACAACACCATAATCAAAATGCAACCACATGGTAGGATAGTTTGGGAAGTAACTAAGGGTTTTCCTCAAGATCTGTGAGGTCTCATACATTTTCCTTCCTTTAGACTCTCGAAAATAGTTGTTCCTATTTGAGTCACTCCCACTTGTTTTTTCACGTCCTGCCATGAAAACTTAAAGTTTGAATTCTTGAAGACTAATACCTCTGATCATCATCGAGAATTTTCTCAAGTGACTCCTATCATTTGAGATGTAATTAACAACAAGAGTTTTCCTCTATAAGAAACTTGGAACTCAAGAAAAATAAATCCTACTTTATCATTATATTAAGTGAACTTGTCGGTCACGCACAAAAGGTTTGCAGGTCAAACGGATGTCACAAATCTCTTAGTTTGCAGAATTGGATTCATCGCCAAGATATACACTTATCTTTCGGGAATGTGTAGTATTCGCGGTATCGACCACGATTATCCAAACTATTAAAACTAATGAGATTCATTTGATCTCATTTTTCGAAAATTAAAACATAATACTTGCAAAATCAAAATTATCTACCTCTTATATTAAATTAAATCACCAAAAATACTTTCAAAATTAAAAAGTTGACCGACAAATTCTGGCGACTCTATTGGGGACTAGTTCCACTCTCCATTTTAATCAAGAGGTTTTGTCTTTATAAATCGGTAGTGTGTCCATGTCACTCGTGGGTCAGACTGCAGTTCTTCCGTTGATATACGGCGTTCATTTCTTTCTTGAGTCAGTATAGTCAACTCTTCTTGGATTTCAGGGTCATATGCTTAACCATCTTTAAGTAGAGAGGATCAGAAATCCCTAGGGTTTAATGGGGTGGACCCCCAATTGGTGTGGTAGGTTAGGGTCGGAGTGAGTCCGATGTGGGATGAGTGCTTTCCAATTTTGGACTGGGTCCTATACCTCATGATCGCTTCATCTCTCTTCCAAGTTCGGCTTGTTCTATTCACAACCTCAAATTTACTTCTGAAACTTTCCTTGACAATGTTAAAGCATTAAAACTTTATGTCAAAACAAAACATTCACAGTTAAAAAATTAAACGAAATTTTGAACAAAAGACAACAAAACAACAAATATAAATTTAAGTTAAAATCACTTGGATATGCTTCGAAAAAAACGTCCAGTCCATAAGAAAATTTTGTTAATTTTTGTGCCTACAGCTAAGTTATTTCACCCAGAAATAGAATGCAGATCTCCTCTGACACTCAGCAATTTTTCAACTGACAGGAAAGATGTCCTCAATGTTGACCTTTTTGTGAGACTTGCCTACTAGCAGAGATGCCCACCAAGTAGGAGCTCGTACCTGAAAGGTTTTGTACCACCTACATTCAAAATGTTTGATGGAACAAGAAGCCCCAGTCAGCATGTTGCACACTTCCGAGCAAGCTGCTGCAACGCGGGGGGGTAGTGAAGCAGTATTATTCTATCAGTCCTCAATGTTGACTTTCTTGTGCAACTTGCCTAGCAGCAGGGATGCCCGCCCGGTAGGAGCTCGTACTCGAAGGGATTTGTACCACCTACATTCAAAACGTTTGATGGAACAAGAAACCCTAGTCAGCATGTTGCACACTTCCGAGCAAGCTGTTGCAAAGCGGGGGGTAGCGAAGCAGTATTATTCTGCCAGTTTGTGAGCAATCTCTCAGGGGTCGCTTTTGATTGGTTTGCAGAACTGTTTAATGGGTCAATAAAGACATTCACAAAACTAGAGAACATATTTGTCAAGAGGTTGGCTAGAGCTCAACACCATATCACTGTCGGTGTTCTCGTGGTGAGCAACAAAGCAAACAGAGACTGTGGAATACATTCTACGGTGAAGGAATTTAAGTATGAAGTGCAAGCCACAATTGCAAGAGCAACATGCAATTTAGATCTTACTCAAGAGCATTCATAGTCCGGTAGCTTTCCTACTCAAAGGATTTACAATCAAAACATTTGAAAAGCTTCTCAGTAAAGCTACAAGCCTACAAAAGGAGGCTAAGCAACTCGAATTCCTAGAAAAAGTTGACAAATCGAAACCAGCAAAGAAATTCGAAAAGAGATCTGGGACGGTAGCAGCAGTCGACAAAGGCAAGCAGCCAATGCAGATTCAAGTATAACAACCTCGGCAAATGGACCAACGTCCACAACCCACCCAGCAGTTTGGTCAACAAGACAACCAACAGTACCATCAGTCACAGTACCAGCAAGAAACTTACCACACAGACAGAGGGCAGGGTCCATCCATGGCTGGCTGACAGAACAGAGTCTGCTCCTTCAAAGATGAGGCAATGGGGAAGATGTTCATAAATTTGATTAAGAAATCCAAGTTCATTTTGCCAGAGCCAAAGAAACCAGACGAAGTTGGCAAGACGGATCACCCCACGTACTGCCCATACCACAGGTTGCTCGGGCACACAATTAGGAAAATTGTTTTAGTTTCAAAGGATGGCTCGAGAGGAACTATGGGAACGAGAATATCAAAATTCCTAATGAATATCTGAAAGAACTTGAAAAAAGGATCGGTCAATGTGATTTCAGTCGGGCCCATAGTTTCGATCGAACCCTATGTAATAGAAGTTGGATGAAGCATGATCAGGAATAAATCCTCTAAAAAAATCCTAAATCAAATTCAGGCAGCCTCAGCACAAGCCTTTGCCTAGAGCCTACAGCCTACAGCCTACCAGGCTAGCGCCGTTGAGCACACCGGAGAAGTCACCTCCGCAAAAGAAAAAGAAGAAAAATTTCAAGAGGGTAGAGATTGTTAGCACGTAGAGTAGAGGATGATTTTTCACGATTGGTTGTTTCGAATT
>NEWO01000781.1:233591-248692 GCA_003013225.1 Phalaenopsis aphrodite | reverse complement strand
ATTACGTAACTAACAACCGATCTAATACAAATTTTGATTCCCTCGATGATCATCAAATTATACTAAATCCTAATGAACCTATTAACATGGCTAAAAAAGATATTGACGACACGGTATGACAGCTCAGATAGCGAAGCACCCATTTTTTAGTTCCAAGGATTGTCAGTTGCGATTGAGTTTGAGTTATCAAATTCAAACACAACACCAGAAGAGCCAACCAGCACCCTAGAAAAGAAACCTCTGTGCCCAACCCAAGTAATGGAAGAAATAACAGAGGTATGTTTGAGAAAAGGAAAGGTGTTACCACCAATAACGGGTCCAGCTGCGAAAGAAAAATAAATACATGCTGGGTCCAGCTGCGAAAGAAAAACAAATACGTGCTCATGAAGAGTCAGCTCCACCGATGAAAGAGACACATGTTCAGCAGGAATCCGGAGGCTAGAATAACAAAGTGAAATACAATGTTCTAGCCCATCTTCGAAAGTTGCCAGTTAAACTAAGCATTTACGATGCTCTGATCCTGTCAAAAAAGATGAGAGAAGCTCTGGTTAGGGCTTTGCTCGACCCAGACATTTGTTTAGCTCAGTTGGCCAGCAGCTCTGTGGACGAGGTTTGTTCGTTAAAGAAACGGTCTGGTGTTACTATTACAAATGATGACTTGTTACTCGGGACAGCCGACCACAACAGATCCTTCTACATTTCTGTGAGCATCGACAGAGTCACACTCTTTAAGGTGTTATTTGATCCAGGAGCATCAATTAACTTAATGAATCTACGAATGTTAGCCTACTTGGACGTTAACACCCACAAGCTTTCAACTGACAAGATGATGTTAAGAGGCTTCAGTCAAAAAGGAGAAAGAGCTCTCGGATCGATAACACTATTAATGAGGATTGGTGAACTAATAACGACCGCAAAATTATCGATAACACTGGCATCTCGAAAGTTAATCCGTTGCAATATCTAATGACCAGAGCGAGCCTTTCTGGTAGATTGGCGAGATGATATTATTACAATTCGATATAACTTTTGTACCTCTTCGCGTCAACAAGAGACAAATTTTAACAGACATTCTCGCAACACATCCATTGCCAGCTAACTCTCCCCTCAATGACGACTTGTCTGACGAACAAGTAATGGACATAGTACATCTCAATGCTCAACATTGGGAAATGTACTTCGACGGAGTTTCATCAGCCCAAAGAGACAAGAATTCACAGACAGTAATCTCTAACAGAGCAGGAATCGACTTAATCTTTATTACACCGGATCGAGGGATGTTAAGATACTCTTGCCACCTCATAGAACCGTGTAAGAACAATGAGGCAATATACGAAGCCCAAATAACGGGATTAGAGTGAGCAATTTTAATGGAGATAACAGACCTCGTCATCTATGAAAATTCATAATTTGTCATTCACAGGTAGCCGGACAGTATAAGATTCTGAAGACCAAACTGGAACAGTACCGCCGCTACACGATGAAGTTGTTGGAACAAATTCCCAATGTGACGTACATAATTCCCTGGGGTTACAATTCTTATGCAAATGCTTTAACCGAACTAGCTAAGGAGTTTGCATGCCCTCAAAAAGATTCCATCGATGTTACGATACAGGGATGTCAAGTTTTATCTCAGATCGACATGGATATCATCCATAAACAAGGAAATGAAGATACGGTAGTGGCAGTCACCGAGGATGAAAAAGATTGGCGCCAACCATTTGTTGAGCACTTACAGACCGGAACGCTGCCAGAAGACAGATCAAGAGGAGGGCATTATCATACACCCTAGTTGACAGCATGTTATATAAAGATCATTCGATCAAATGTGGTTAAGATGTTCAAGCAAGTCAGAAGCACAAGATATCGACAAAGAAGTACATGTAGGATTATGTGGTGCCCACCAATCAAGTCCAAAAATGAAAATGAAAATCAAGAGAACGGGTTACTACTGGCCAACAATGATGGATGATTGTATGGAATGCCAGAAATTGTCATCAATGTCAAGTGCGTGAAGTGGTGGTTTTACATCAACCTCCAAATATGCTACACCTAACGATCGTGTCGTGGTCATTCGAGTGTTGGGGCACAGATATAGTGGGTCTGATAGACCCTCCATCTTCTAAAGGGCACCGATTCATACTCGCAGCAACAGACTACTTTTCGAAATTGGCAGAGGCTGTGCCGTTGAAGGAATTCACGAAGCATCGTGTTCCTCAATTTTTCAAGACTAAGATCGTCTATCGCTTTAATGTTCCCCACAGTGTCATTTCAGATAACGGTCCAGCGTTCAAGAGTACTAAAATTAATAATTTTGTTAAGAGGCACAACATGAAGTGTCGCAAGCTCCTGATGCAAGACCGCTTGGAGAAAAAGATAATCGAAGAGGCAGCTTCAGCGGGCGTCCCGGTGGCACAAAAGAAAGAACAAGTACACAACCAGCCAGTAGGGGATGTCATTCTCCAGTATCCAATAAAGCGGATAAAAGCCGAGCCAGTGGTAAAGCCTACTTTATCAGAATACGCATCGGTCGGGCCCCACAAAGATCACATCACAGTTCTAGTAATACAAAGTCAAGAAGATCAACTAAAAATCTAGTCTTACATTCCACGATTTGTTAAACAAAGACAACTATAGATAATCTCAGAGGATGAACTGGAGAAATTTCAGAGGGTTCAAAAGCAGAATTTTGAGCACTTTGAAAGAATTCTTGGAAGGTATGTCAACATTCTGGAAGGACTACAGCTGCACATAGATGTGTTCTCGAAGGATAAATAGAGGAGCATTGTTGATTATGTCTTTCACCTCAGAGACTTAGGCCGGCAGGCCAGTTAAGGAAGAAGACATTCTGAACCCCAGAAATGGAAGCAAGGTAAGGGACGGATCACTATTCAGTGTGGTTGCTGCTACAACTACGCACATGACAAGAAAGGGAATCCTCCGAGCATCCTAAGACACGAGGTAGATATGATGCCCTTGATGATAAAGGAAATGATTATAAAGATGGTTTCTTGGCACATCTTACCAACGGATTGTGTGTCTGACGGCTGCATAATTAATATTTATAAAGAAGAAGATTGTATCCCACCACATATAGACCATCACGATTTCCTGAGATTGTTCTGCAGAGTTTCCTTCCTCAACAAGTGCAACATCATGATGGGAAAAAAGTTGCGGGTCGTTGGCCTGAGTGAATTCCGTGGGCTAGTAGAGATCCCTCTACCAGTTGGATCAGTGTTAGCACTTAAAGGAGGAGTCGATCTAGCAAAATTTCAGGAGTGTCACAGGGGAGAGTATCCATCACTTTCAGAAAGATGGATGGCAGCAAAGCAATGTTTGAATACCGTCCTGACCTGGACCTTGAAGGGTTACAGCCATTGGAGTTGTGAGATAACACATCTCTAAGCGTGTACGAGGGGACTTTTGCCTCGGAGTATCCCTTGGGAGGAGGATTAGTCTCTACACAATTTCAGACGGCTTATAACTGGATATGAGGAAGAACCGATAAGTTACAAGCAAGGACCGCATTAAATAGACAGATGTTACTCATATATATAATTTGATGTTCATCAGCATAGCACATTCAGATTATGTTTTGATGTATCTGATTTCGGAATATCAATAAAGTCTACTTTTGCTATACTGTGCGATTGATTAATGTCGTTAAGTTGAATCCTTGACTCAGTTTTGCAAATACTAACGAACAAGAACGATACGAAAAGATATGCATTAAAGAAAACACAAATTAATGTTGACAACAACATAAAATTAAACGACTTTCAAAACTCAAAAACTAAAATAATGACCAAACTCGACAAAGGAAACAATAATCTAATGTCATACGAATCTGTACTTATCCATAAAATAACACAAGTCAAGTGGTCTAAAGTCAAAACAATTAAAAAGCAACTATTTCAAATACAGATTTCGACCTGACTAGGTTGAGCCTTCTCAATCTATTGACATCGTCATCCCTATCCTCGGACCAAGGTTTCCCTCCACATGAACACTAGGCCCCCGTTTCATGAAGAAGAGGTTTATTGGCTTTATTGACAGAACTGCACTCTTTTCAGTTCTCCGTCTCTTTTAGCGTAAACCACTTGTTGGTGGTCCTCAAATTTTGACGTAAATTTCTAATTGGTGGTCCCTAAGTTCTGACGTAAATCTCTTGCTGATGTTCTCCAAATTCTGGCGTAAATTCCTTATTAGTGGTCCCTAAACTCTGACATAAATCCCTTGTTGGTGGTCCCTAAATTGATGTAAATCCCTTGTTGTTGATTTCCAAATTTTGACATAAATCTCTTGTTGTTGGTCTCAAAATTCTGACGTAAATCCCTTGTTAGTGGTCCCTAAATTTTGACGTAAATCCCTTGTTGGTGGTCCCTAAGTTCTGACATAAATCCCTAGTTGGTCTCCAAATTCTCGCGTAAATCCCTATTTGGTGGTTCCTAAATTCTGAGATAAATCCTTTGTTGGTGACCGTCCCTTTCTGACGTAAATCTCTTGTTGGTGGTCCATAAATCTTGACACAAATCTCTTGTTTGTTGTCTCCAAATTCTGATATAAATTCTTTGTTGGTGGTCCCTAAATTTTGGCGCAAATTTCTTGTTGGTGGTTCTTAAGTTCTGATGTAAATCCCTTGTTGGTGGTCTCAAAATTCTAGTATAAATTTGTTGGTGGTCTCCAAATTTTGGTGTAAATATCTTGTTGGTGGTTCCAAATTTTGTCATAAATCCCTAGTTGGTGGTTCCTAAATTTTGTAATAAATCCATTGTTGGTGGTCGTCCCTTTCTGACGTAAATCCCTAGTTGGTGTCCCCAAGTTTTGGCATAAATCCCTCATTTGTGGCCTTCCCTTTCTGGCGTAAACCCTTTGTTGGTGACCCTCTTTCTGGAGTAAACAGTTTGTTGGTAGCCCTCTTCTGGCGTGAACCTCTTGTTGGTGGCCCCTTATCCGGCGTAAACAGTTTGTTGGTGGCCCTCTTCTGGCGTGAATCCCATGTTGCTGACCATCTCTTTTGGCGTAAATCCGTTGTTGATGGCCCCGTACTTCCTTTCTCAACCTGATCTCCTCACACAATTAAATTTACAACAATTAAATCAAATGACGTAAACAAAACAATCAAACAAAGTAAACATGTGGCGAATCCCTTCATCACCAGCCAAATTGCCAAAATTATTTTCAAAAAAAAAAAGACCGACAATCCCTTATAACTTTTGTGTTACAATTACAGAGGAGACAAAACGAGCAAAATGTGCTTAAGAGGAGACGAAACCTCCCATTCAACGTGAAACAAAAGAAAGCATGAGAAGTTGATTGGCGAGAGAGAGACGCCAAGCGTGAGCAAAGGAACAAACCTCAATCGATTTGTAATCGGGTGTGCAATGGAGATGAGCAAAGTACAAAAGGAGACGACATCGAGCAAGTGAGGAAGGCATCTCTGTGTGAGATTGATGATGTTAGGCATCAAACCTAAGAGCATCAAAGTCCTGCTAAGTGAGGCAATGGGGAGCAGGCTTCAAAGCCTTTCAAACGAGACATTGGTTGTAGCTTGGTCTAACAAGACTGGTGTCAGAGTGGATTTCAACTGGTTGATCATTTGTGACCTAGAGCATTAGCATCAAACACAAAGCACGAGAGTATTTTTTGGTGTTCAACAAGTGTGCTAGGCTCTAATCGCAAGATAAAGATAGTATGTGATGTTTAAGACAAGCATGCAGTTGACCATAAATACTTAATTGAATCCAAGCTTGCTTGTTGAACACAAACAATACTCTTGTGCTCAATCGTCGAAGTTGACGCTCCAGCTTGCAAAAGATCAGCCAACTCAAATTGACTCTAGCACAACTCTAGTTCAACCACGCTATAACTGTGCCCTGTTTGCAAGGCTTCAAAGTTTGTTTCCCCTTATCTCACTTTGCACGGCTTCAACACTCTAGGGCCCAATCCCTAGCGTCACAGATCTCACACAAAGACATCATTCTCACCTACTTAACGACAACGCTTCCTGTACTTGCTCGTTTTCGTTGCATACTTTGTTACAAAGCAATTGAGATTTGCTCATTTGCTCATGCTTGGCTTTACTCTCTTGTTGATCGATATTCCACACACTCTTTCCATCATAGAAGTTGTTTCCTTTCGATGGGGGGATTTCGCCTCCTTTTAAGCATGGATTTCTCACTTTGCCTCCATCATAATTGTAAAACAAAGGGTTACAAGGGATTTAAAAACCAAGCATTAAAAAGAGTAGTGTATAAGATGATAGAAATACAACAATGAGGGAAACACCCAAGGAGATGCAACGAGCATAGAAAATGAGAAACACAAATAAGAGGAGAAAAGCATACATGTGTGTTGGATGAGCGAGAAAGATTAATAGAGCGTAACAAATCACAAGTAAGACTGCCTATATGGTAGACTGAGGGTCACCCCTCTCTATGCCCAATTTAAGATACAAAAAACTAACGTCAAGCAAAAGAGTAGATAATCAATGGAAGCACAAGGCCATAAAATTGATGAAGGAAATTTTTTTTTTCAGAGGTCATTTATGTTAGTTGAATGATATTAGATATTGTATGCTTTGATTAAATTTTGATATAGTTTAGACCCTGCAAGTTAGTAGATGTGGCCACATGTTATAGGCATTTCTAAGCATTTAATGGAGATTTTAGAAAAAGTACTGATTTTACTAAACAGTAACATTAATCATATGCTAATAAAAAGGGCTCAATTTATCTTCATTTTGATTTCAGTACTAAGTGGTACATCCTGAAATATGGTTGCTCCAGCTATTCCAAGATGATAAAAAACTATTCATTGCCCATCATGTTGTGAAACAATTCACACTTAAGAGCAGTGATGCACACAAGAATGAGAAAATAATCTACAATAAAAGAAAAAAAAAAGAGCACATCAGTTTGTGTTGCTCGATGAGATACTCTTGCATTCACAGCAGATTAGAAAAAAATATCCACTAGTCTGAACACAAAAGCAAGATTACAATTATTTGCTCATCCAATAAATATTCTTGCTTTAATCTCACAAAATTTATTTGCTTTCATTCCCTCTCCAAACTTAAGCATTATTTCTCCATCAACTAAACTCACCAAAGATAAAGAAAATCCGTTGCCTCCTCTTTTGAATCATCTGGTAAGTTACCAACAGTTTGCTTCCAAATATCACAATTAGCCCTTCGTTGCTCAATATTGACCTCCCAACAAAGAAATTCCTATTGTATGAAATCGATGAGTATAAATATCAACCTCCAATCACTCCACTACCCACCTATCCTAACTCTGCTTGTAACCTTGGTTGAAGTAAAAGAATGTAGCGACAGCTTGCAACCATTGATTTATTCTCTTCTTATAAAACAACATATGATGTTAAGTATGAAAGATTAGATTTGAATGAATGAAACCTTCAAAACCAAATCTTATAATGGTTGAATAAAGTTGGACTCTACAACCTCAAGTATAATACACTTTGGAATAAAAAATGAGTGATTTCTTCCCACCATAACTATTTTGCTTAGTTCTATAAATAGATCAATAATGTTGCAAATTCAATACAGCAATCTTCATGTTGAGCATGAATTCAGAAAAATATCAATCCAATCTAGTTTCCACACTTCTTTTCAAAATCACATGTTTCTACTATAGATCGTAGTAATTTTTTTTTCCCGCGAACTATAAATTAGCCCAAACATTTAAAATTGAAACAAGGCTGACATTTTAGAGTTCACCGGGGATGATATCATAAAAAGAATAATCCTATCTCTTCTTGCACCATTTCAAGAATGAAATCTTTTAATTTTATTGCCTTCTTGATTTTTTTCCTTTTATTTTATTATATTTTTTTTGGGTGTAAAATCTTTGCTAATAGATTTAGCTATTATTCTATGTTATAGTTGGATAACAACACTATGATAGTAAAAATTCATTGCAACACACATTATAGATCAATGCCTAAGCCATCCAGAAAGTTTTAATTCATTCACACAAAATACCAAATTATGAAACTTTTTTATTTAATTCAGTAATTTTTTTCTTATGCTTAAATGTTATTCGAATTTCTAACTATTTTTTGCTTATTTTTAGCTGCAGGTTTCATCCTAGCATTTCTAATAGCTTTTAACTGTCTTTCAAGTCTTTCAATAATAAATTTACGGAAGGCAAAACCATTCTGCATTTAAAACCTCCAAGATAGGTTCCTCATTATTGTAGCGCAAGTCAATCATAGGCTTTACAATTTAGGACAGCTATCAAATATTTTCATGATGCTTCTTTTTTTATCGCATCTTTTTCCTTTGGCAAACTGCATATTTTAAACAACACCAAGCCTATCTTTATAGATTAAATTAACACTAAACAATTTAAGATTTTATAACGCCTAACATCCATTATTTTTCAAAGAATTGATAATAATCTCAAATGTTTCAAACAAATAATAGCCAATTGATACAGTTGAACTTTAAACATGGTCTACTTCTAAACATCTTAATAGTCATCACATCCAAGCATATGATCTTACACCTTCAAAACAAGTATGATGTGTAAATTAAAAACGGCAAAACATGGTCTCGAGCAATACACAAAGGTATGGTTTAGCTATTTCACAAAAATCATATATGAAATGGGAGATAAACAAAGCAAAGGAGATCATTCAATCGTCATGATACATTCTAAACAACAACAACAACAACAAACCTTTATTTCACTAAGTGGGGTCGGCTACATGAATCCTTTTTCTCCATTGAGTCCTATTGAGTGTCATATTTAAAAAATAAATAAAAAATCATTTCTATTATTTATTATGATAATATAATTGTTATATTTGATGCCAATAAAAAAAAATATTTAATAAGGAAAAAATTATCATAGAGTTTGAAATAAGAAAATTTGGCGAGTTTAAATATTTCAAAGTTACAAAAGCAGATAATAAAAAAAAATTGTTCTCTCAACCTAAAAAAATAAAGATAGAATCTTTTGATAGAAATATGAATGATTAAGTGCAAATCTGTTAAACCCTAACTAAATCAAGTTAGAAACCGAATATAAATTAAAAATGAAAAGAGGTTGACATCAGATAGTATCAAAGATTAGTTGAAAAAAATAAGTATCAATCTCACACATAACATAATTTTTATTGTATCACAAAAAACAATTATGTACAAACCAAAGAAAATTCATCATTAAACTGCTTAAAGAGCTCTCAGATATCTAAAATCAACCCTTGAAAAAGGATTCACCATAGAAAATAAAAACCCTACGATTTGAAGGTTATTTTGCTGTTGATGCAAAGTCGTCGATGGATTAAAAATTCACTTCACCATATTCTACACTATTGAGAGCATTTTTAAAAATATGGAGAAACAAGAAATAACTCATTGTCTCAAAGTTAAGTGCAAAATTTGAATTTGGAACAGTTTGTCACGCTCCGCCATATTCGAGAAATCGTCAAGACGAGCACAGGATGGAAGATTCTAGAGAAGGTCAGAATATAGAGAGTCATCGAAGGGGCTCTAAAAGATTCTGCCACATTCAGGAGAGAGAAAGAAGGAAAAACTCTAAAAAGGATCTAAGAATAACCTAGAATGCTCTAGAGTTATTTATGTACATAAGAATAGTCTAAGAGATAGAATATTATATTGTAATCTAGAAACTTCTCTTGGATATGAAATAGTCCCACATTGGCTAGATGAAAGACCAAAGATATAGAGGAGGCTATAAAAAGGAGTTCCTCCCCTCATTTGTAAGGAAAAAATTTGGGTACATAAGATGCACGCAGCGCTGCGTGGGATAGCGAATCACCGGAAGACACGTCGGTTTAGTCGTCCCCACCGCTATAAAAAGATACTTCTTACCGTGCGTGACCCGTCGACCCGACCCGTCATTGTAAGCACCATGTAATCCCGATGTAAACTCCGCTGTCCACCCCATGTACCGCGCGTGTAAGCTCCATGTAATCCCGATGTAAACTCCGCTGTCCGCACCATGTACCGCGCCTGTAAGCCCCATGTAATCCCGATGTAACCTCCGTTGTCCGCCCTATGTACCGCGCTTGTAATCCCGGTGTACCCCCGATGTAACCTCCGCTGTCGACAAAGGATTTAATCCCGGTATACATTCCGCGGATTCGCCATTGTAATCCGCGTGTATCATCGTTGTACATCCGGTGTAACTTCCGAATGCGCGTGTACACCGGATGTAATCCCGGTGTACTTCTGCGGTAACGTCCATGTAAACCCGCGGTAAGACATCAGATGTACACTTGATGTACAACGTGTAACGCCAATGTAACCTCCGCGGATTGTAACACGCGTGTAAACCGAATATAATGTCGTTGTAACCCGAATGTACTGTCCATGTACACTCGAAATGCGCTTGTAAGCCGATTGTAACGTCCAAGTAACTCTTATAACTTATTTACGTTGGTAAATAATAAAAAAAACACTGTAAGAATTCACATTCGAAAGAAGGGATTCGCGCCGCTAGGGTTCCTCCATCGTGCTCCTTTTGAAGGTTAGGGTTTTGCTACTGTGAGGAGTTACACGCTTAATGGAGGAGAAGGACAGTACGACGATCTTGGAAGAGACTACTGGTGCGGATTTGGGTGAGAGGAACCAACCCGGACGCGAGCAGACAACTGTTACAGTGAAGTCAAGTCAAGCCGCAAACAGTCCAAAAAGGGAGAGAGTCATCCCATTTCCAGGTATTTCTTAGTTTGTTGTAGTTGTTTTCCTTTGAATGGTGAAATGTTGTTCATGGTTAAGAAGCACAAGAATTATATGTCTAACAATTATTTGATTATTGTGCATGGTTCTACACCAATTTTAATAAATTATTTTAAGGTTGAGATTCAACCTAAAATTAGGGTACACGCGCAATTTTAGGGTTGCGATTCTAAACCCTAAAATTATAAAACCTAAAATAATTTGTAAACCTAAAATAATTCATTTTCTAAAATAATTTGTAAACCTAAAATAATTTGTTGTGAAATGAATTTTATTAAACTTCTCTCATGTATCGTTGTAGGCTCTTGAACCCAAAAGCAATTAGTTGCAAATGCCGTCCATCCACAGTACGAGAGGTTCTCGAAAATGTCCGACCAAAAGTCGATCAGGACACATGGCATAAATTGGAGTCTTTGAGTCTGACGCAATTTTTTGAACTCCCTCTGTACCCCCAGGACAATGTTTTGACGATGCACATAATTAATTGTTGGGACATTGATCGAATGACATTCAATTTGGGAGGGACAGAGGTGAAATTTGATCCTGATGAGGTTGCATTACTGCTAGGCATGCCCAACAGAGGAGTACCTGCATGTTGGACCAATGCACCGCCTGATACAATGAATGCAAGACAAATTAAGACTGCCCTGCTCAACTTTTCACCAGGGGAGTCATCTCACAACCTTCTGCAATTAATAATCAAATTTTTAATTTCAAATTTGCTTTTTCCTTCAAGCAATTTTAGAGTTTCGAAAGAATTGTCTTCTATTTGCGAGAATGTAGATATTTTTGCATCGTACAACTCGTCAGCTACATTATGTGCATTTCTGCAGACGCAACTTAATGTTTGCGTAACTAAAATTAAAAAGGATCAGCCATTGGGTTACATCAACGGTTTTGTGTTTCTTCTATCGGTTTGTGTTCCACCAATACATTTTAAAATCTCAAATGCAATTGTCAATTTAAAAATAATTCGTAATGTTTAACGCAGATCTGGCTTTATGAGCACACCTCCATGGTCCTCCCAGCATTGCCACAAGCTAGACCAAGAATGTTGAGGTGGTCAAATGTGAGGTGGAGTACTCTGAAGATTCAAGTAGCCTTTGAAAGGCTTAAGTCTGCCGAGGTCAGCAATTTACTTCTTTATCCCACTGAATTTGTTTTTTTGACGTTTTTCATTGCTTTTGACTTTATGTAATGTCTTTCAGGTTTTTTATAATTTTGTTGACATTTTAGATAGCGAGCATCATCTCTTAAGTTCTCCATTACAAGAACCATCTAGCCACAAGCAACATCCCCCAGGAAAGGACGTTATATCCCAGTCACAGTCACCCTCATTCATTGGTACTGCTGAGCCTATATTTTCTTATCGTACCAGTTCCCCACCAATAGATGAGAGGCATCAACATAGTGCCTCTAGTAGTGGATTTGAAGAAATCCATGAATTACTGAAGGAGCATCATACACTGTTCATGGAATTTCAAATCTCAGTGCTCAATCGGCTGACAGAGCTAGAAAGTACAATGAATGAATTAAAATCAGAAGTTAAAGATATAAATGAAGCTCTAAAATCACCCGTTGGGACATTACCAACAAAATGGGTGCAACAGTCCCCGCTTGGGAGCCTAATTCATAGAATTAAGACAAGGAAGGGGAGAAAAAAAAAGACTCTCAGTTCCCCATTTTTGGTATTTGAACGGAATAAGAAGCAGAAAACAAGTCAAGAAGTCGCTGAAAAGAATGAAGAGGTACAACACTTGTACATAAGCATTATACTTATTAGTTCTTCCTTACTAACTTAACTAACAATATTTCTTATTTAACAGATTGATAATATACATACAGGTGAAGTAAATAAATTTGATCAGCAAGCCATAACTGAAGAAACTCTGCAAACACCACCAGTAGATAAACACAGCGATCAAGAACATTATGATCTGCATTATGTTCCTGAAGACTACCCTGATAAGGTTTAAAACACAGAGTTTAATTGTCCAAATTGAATGCTTCAATATATCCATCTTACAATGTTTGTGTATTGCTTGTAGGTATGTCCAGCCCCACTTACGGTCGATTTTTCGGCCAGAAATCAAATTCCAGATTATGAGGGAAGCAATCGATATTTGTTGTAATAAATTCACGGACATGTAAGTTAAAAAATTTCACTAATTGATTATCTTTCACTCTTGTGCTTATTAAATATTTGGAATGCAGGGGTGACTTAATAATTGACATGGGACATATATCGTTAACCCGACGCTATCTTGATGAATTACTCAGCAACGGGTGGTTAGGAAATGAACACGTCGACTGTTTTGCTATGTTGCTGGAGCATAAGCGGAGCAAGAATCCGGAACAATACCGATCTTACCTATATGTATCTCCATGCCACTGGGTAAATTTTTAAATTACTTTTACATCAAACATATAACCATATTTCTTTTTATTCAGTAGTTGTTTTATGCCATATATATTGTTCTCTGCAGGTGTACAAGGTCGGTAACGTAAAAGGCTTCGTAGAACACATTACGAAGGAGACCACTAAAAATGTGGAGTTAATTTTGATACCTATAATCAATAATCAGCACTGGACACTGCTTGTTGGATCAATCAAAGATCGCAAGTGGAGATTATATGATTCATTGCCGAACAGAATGCACTTGCATATAACTGATATCATCGTAAGTAAACATTTTTATTCATTTTATGATTGCTATGGTCTTCGTCATTCATTTCTATATATAATTGTGCAGATTAAACATTTACTAAGCGATGTTGGGGAAGCTTTTGAATTTGATCTTAGTAAGTGGCAAGTTGTAATGCCTAGAGGCATTCCAGTGCAAAGCAACAGTATCGACTGTGGTTTATTCGTCTGTAAATATATGGAAATAATTGTCCAAAAGCAAAAATTTGATTGTAAAGAATATTTGGACTGACAGTCATTCATGTCATTATTTAGAGCAGAAATAGGATATGAGATCGTTAAGTTTGCACTTTCGCAATGATACATCAACAATCTCAAGGATATGATTATCTGTGGGCCAGGTTCATGATTGTCTGTGGGTCAGGTTCATGATTGTCTGTATGCCAGGTTCATGATGGGTAAACATTGCAAGCCTGTCCATGCATTTGGGTGACTGGAGGATATGGTCTCAACTGTTGGCAATCAGGCATGAAGCTAAAGGGGCTATTATTTGGGAACTTGGAAGAGCCAGATCAAATTCTAGCTTGATCAGTGGATCTGTAATGAGGATAAAATCAATTGTAGAATACAGGTACAAATGGGACTACAAAATGCAAATCAACAAATTATGATTGTGGGTGTTCAGCCGGTTCAATCAAGTTCCCCTATGTAATTATAAGGTTAAGTTGAATTTGTCTGTTTCTTAAAATTTAGTAAAATTGTCTAACTGGAACATAAAATTCACTCACTATGCAGCAAATTGATGAGATGATTGCTGAAGTTGAACTTGATGAATTTGTATGCATGCTGACTGATAAAATGGAAGAAAGGGCCATTCTGGAAGACCTGAAAAAGGCTTGTCGAATCATTGATCACGACAGTGATGTGAAATACTAATGACACTATAGTCTCATGCATATTATTTCTGTTGTTTTCATTAATATACATTTCATGTTAAGTGATTTAATGAATGTCAACTTTAAATTTCTGATTGCAGGGTAGAATTTCTGGAGCAGACATTATGGAACTGTTCTAATTAGAGTTTAGGGTTATACTAACAGCAACTGTTTATTTCTTGTTATTTATGTTGTTGTTTCATGGCGGGACCTGGTTGATTGGTTGCATGCTTACTTCGCTTGATTACCGAGCTGAATCAGATTTTCGTTCCAATCTGTGGGAGCTATGAGTTTTATGGTTACTATGTACACAAAAATGTTATTTTTCTGTAATGGGAAGGGCCAGTTGTACGCTTACTGCAGAATGAATTGTAGTTTTTTAAAAGTGAATACTTGTTATTTATCTGTAATGGGAAGGGACAGTTCATCCGAGCTGCAGCAAAAATTTTTGTGTATTTCATTGATTTATGGTATAAGTTTTATGATTTGTAATGGTCATTTATCTGTAATGGTATAAATTTATGGTATAAGTTTTGTGTATTTTCAATAAGTGGATATGTAATGTAGATAAAAATCGTTTATACATACGTTCCAGAGTTTAGAAACCCATCAAAGCAGATACATAATGGATAAACTGTTTCATTTTTTGATTGGAGAATAATGCAATAATGTTTCATTATTAAAACTGATCCAACATACATAAAATTTAAAAGAAGAGCTGGAGTAATTCATCAACCATGTGTTGATTAGGGTTGAACAATCATGTGTTGATTCCGGCTCTCATAGCCTT
>NEWO01000781.1:217048-228126 GCA_003013225.1 Phalaenopsis aphrodite | reverse complement strand
ATTGTCATGCAATTCTACCAACATAAGTCCAAAAATAAGAAAGCCTTAACAACAACCATTTTACTTCACCTAAACCCTAGATGTAATTTTTTTTTAAAATATTTACATCAAACTTGACTTCACTGTTGTGTTAAGCATAATACCATGCAATTATACCAACATAAGTCCAAAAATAAAGTATAATAAATTTACATGTCCATACACACCTCCAATTTAAGTTCCTCTTCGTTTTCCCTGGCAGGATAACTCCCAGCATCTCCTTCAACATCGTACACGAACTGCCAATCTTTGGAATCGTACTCCATCTTCAAGTTCACGAAGTCCAGCTTGTCGAAGCCGTCGTTCCCTGATGGGCATAGAACAATAGAACAGTAACCCTAACTGCTTAAATACCGTGATTCCCGCGCTCTAGTATGCGTAACTCGTTGTTACATCGCAGTTATATCCGGGTTACAAGCGCATTTCGAGTGTACATGACAGTACATTCGGGTTACAACGACATTATATTCGGTTTACACGCGTGTTACAATCCGCGGAGGTTACATTGGCGTTACACGTATTGTACATCAAGTGTACATCTGATGTCTTACCGCGGGGTTACATGGACGTTACCGCGGAAGTACACCGGGATTACATCTGGCGTACACGCGCATTCGGAAGTTGCACCGGATGTACAACGATGGTACACACGAATTACAATGGCTTTTCCGCGGAACGTACACCGGGATTACAACATGGGGCGGACAGCGGAGGTTACATCGGGATTACATGGGGCTTACAGGCGCGGTACATGGTGCGGACAGCGGAGTTTACATCGGGATTACATGGGGCTTACATGCGCGGTACATGGGGTGGACAACGGAGTTTACATCGGGATTACATGGGGCTTACAATGACGGGTCAGGTCGACGGGTCACGCACGATAAGAAGTATATTTTTATAGCGGTGGGGCCGACTAAACCGACGTGTCTTCCGGTGATTCGCTATCGCACGCAGCGCTGCGTGCCTCTTATGTACCCAAATTTTTTCTCATTTGTAATTATCCAAGCATTAAATCAAAGCATTCTAGTATTCAAGTGCAAAGTATTTATTTCTCTCTATTATTATTCTTAAGAGTGTTTGGGGCTCATAAGTCCAGTGTTGTGAAGGGTAAGACAAATTTAGTGCCAAGAAAAAGCGCTAAAGCCGCACGGATAACTCGAGGAAAGTTAGTCCGTGACAAGTTGCTCGCTTAAACACTTATACACTAAAATTATATAATAAGGTTCAAAAAGCGAATGAAAAAGACCTATGAGGATATATTGTGAGTTTGTAATAATAAATTTGTCATCAACATCACACAAAATTGAATGCAACATGATCAAATAAAATATATATCGAGGGGGACAAACATTTCATAAAAGAGAATTTAGAAAGTGAGTTAACTTACAATCCATATGTTTAAATGGGAAGTAAACTCATTAGCATATTTACAAAAAAAATTTTGCAACAATGCATTTAAAAATATATTAAATAAACTTAAAAACTATCATCCAATTTGATGACAAGTGTTAAATATTAGGAGTGATAAATAAGGAAAAAAAACCATGAATTAATGTGCTTAACATAGAATTAGAGTGCAACCAACTCATATACTTAACATGAAACAAGGAATTCCAGGGTTTCTCTCTTCGCCCACCAACCATTAAAGAGAAATTTAGACAACGATTTTAACCTTTAAATTCTCCATAATAAGTGCTTTCTAATTATTTTCTATATAGTTTTAGGTATAAATTTCAATTGGGAGGGATGGACAAAGCAAGTTTTTAGCCATTTTTCCCTTATATTCTCCCTTATGTCAAGTTTTTAGCCATTTTTCCCTTATATCAGCTAGGGAAAATGAAACTAATATTCTCGTAAGAAAACATCATGAAATATGTTGATAGAAAACTTGGAAAAGTTATTATCCTAGGACCAACTTAAGGATAACCGTGACTGTAGCTGTCAACTTATGCAGTAAAGTAAATGTTGAAATGTAGTTCAAAATAAATTTGATACTGTAATCTACTCTGTATAGCAAAAAGAATTTTGTTGTGCACATGCAGCTCTTCGAAATTTTTGCAATCTCAACTATCAATTTATCAAACCATAGATTCAGGGCAGAATTTTATCAAATACAAACAGATATTCCAAACCTACTACCAATAATACTGTGAGCTTTAATCATGTCATCAATTATCATCAGATTACTAAGCATACTCTTCCCCCTTGCTAATATTCTAACATTACAAAGTTGTAAGAGAACGAATGAATCCAAGTAACTGTCAAAGGATGTGAGTTACATTAGGCCTAACATAAGATATATTCTAACATCCACACGCCATATGATATATTTTAGCCCAATCAGATAAGATATGTTATAACCTCCACACAATATGTTTCATTTTAGTCAAACCTTGCATGCCCTTTATCAAGATTTGGGGATTTAACCAAATTTATGGCTGCAAATCTAACATATACTTTTTGCTTATCTTAACATTTTAAAGAATTTAGATTTTTTTTTTTTGTTGCTCATGTTTGTAAAGACCGGCTCAAAAAGTGAAACCTGAATAAAATAATTGGGATTATGCACGAGATCATCCATTTCTCATTTATTTTGTTCGCTTTTATCTCTTAATGCTCTTTCCGAGCTATTAATGATTGTGATTTCACTATCGTAACAAGAGATCTGAATCATACGTCAACTTCAAGGAATAATAGGTACAATTTGCAATCAAAATGTACCGAACTTCTCTATAACCTCTCTTAATGTTCTTTTACATTGAATTTAGTAAGCAACAAACCTTTTACCAACCCTTTTCTATAATTACCTTATGCTCCACCATTTTAACCGTTTTTACGCTAATTTACAATAATAAAAAATTTGGGATATATCTCTATTCTAAACAAAAATAAGAAAAAGTATATAAGAAGATAAACAAATGTTACAATTGATAGTTTTAACAGGCCACTAAAGTTGAAACCTAAGCATAACACGAGCCTACTTGTTTTGATTAGGAAGAATATCTAGAAATCAAACTACAAGAATGGAGTTTAGTTCCAAGATGGATCCGCCTTAGCAAAGTAGCAATGTATGTTGATGATAATGATTATCAAATATCAACTAAATATAAGGAGATGGTATTTAAAATTGAGTAAGTATATAGGAAGAAAAGGATGTTTAAAGTTATATGTTTTAGCAATGTCTGTTTATATTATGATTCACGCATCTTTGTAGACAGGTGGATAGTTTGATATGGTGACGACCAAATTGAAGATATAGGAACTATAAATATGGAAAAACTAGAGACAGACAAAAAAGGACTAGCACAACATGAAATAACACCTCATCTACACAAATTGAAAATATAATTAGGATTTGTAAAGTTGAGTAGGGTTAAATCTAAGGATGCATCATAATAATATATTTTCTTCTAAGAAATATTCGGAAGCAATAATATATGTATCACAAAAATTAGATGTGCTCATAAGAAGATCGGCGTAAAATAGGATTAACGTTTCATGTAGCACTCAACAAAAAATGAATATAGAATGAGGATTAATAAACCTAGCCCCAAGTAGCTAAGTTAAAGGTAAGCATGCATTGTCTGCTCCAAAGTAACATGATAATGGTTTAAAATCAAGCATAATTAAATAGATTTAGAAAATAACATTTTAAGGGCTAGGCAAATTCATTTATAATTAATGTTGTCAAAGTGAACTAATGTTTCACATAGTGCTCTTGCAATGCAAATTCAAGCCATAGCGCCTCACACTCCTTAAATGTAAGTATCATCGTTAAGATATGGCTAATCAAGTTCTTTGCCATTAATGTTCCAAGCAATGACATGAAAATTTTATCTTTATTGAAGCGGTGATTCTCATAATGCAAGCATTAATGATGAGTTAGATATTTTATGATGATGAATTGACATAAGATGATTTGAAACTAGAATCAAAGGTTAAAGAAATAAAAAAGTGTGCTAATAAAAAAGTTATGTCAAATATAAGTACAAGATCTTAAGATTCTAGAGTATTAAGTGCGAGGATGAAGAATTATGTATGATAAATTAAAAAATAGATAGAGAAGTATAATTTCAGAGGAGAAATTTGGATAAAAAAGAGAACAAGAATGATAGCAAAGATTAAATAGATAGTAACGACAACAGATTGCCTCTAGCCACACATGCTACAAACATAAAACTAAGTTAGGTGTTGTTAAGATGAGAATAATTAGGTGGATAAGTGGATTTACACTTAGAGACAAAATGTGAAACGGATATATTTTAGTGACATAAGATTAGAGAGAGTCGTCTTAGATGGTTTGATCACATTAAACGCCGACCATCTGATGACCCAGTTAGAAGAGTATATGTTTTAGATTCGACTTATGTTAAGAAAGAAAGAGATAGACCTAAAAAGACCTGGGCTTGTTGTATAAAAAATGATTTTAATTTATTAGAATTAAATGAAAATATGACACTCAATAAGATGCAATGGAGAAAAAAGATTCATGTAACATACCCCACTTAGTGGTTTAAAGGTTGGTTATTATTGTTGTTTAAAATATAATCCACATGTTAAGAATTTTGAACTTCAAAAACAAAAAAAATGAAAATGCATAATTTTTCCATACTTTAGTGTGATGACTATCAATTCATTTTCTTAAAATTTAATGTTCTTAAATATATTTATCATACAAATAACTAGTTAAAATTGTTACATTTATTTCCTTTTAGAACCCGAATCTATTTGTCAATAAGTTTGAACTTCAAATACATGTAGAAGAAAATGCATAATTTTTCCAAAGATACTATGATGTGGTAACTATCCATGTTCATATTCTAAAAAAGTATTCATCATTCAAATAATTATTTTATAAGTGACGTATTTTTTTGCCTTTTTAACAACCTATTTCATTCAAGGAATCACCTAGAGTGATTCACAATGCCGGAGGCATTGGATGACCATATAATCTAAAGAGTGTCTACTGATTTGGACAGCACTGCCGGCATCCTGAAAGCATTCTTGCAAGCCAATATACGTGTGGGCATCATGAGATCAAGCTTGCACTGTTGGAAAAAAGATACCAGCAGAAACCCAAATCAAACACAAAGAAATTATTTCGCATCAAGAAGACCAACTGAAATCGATCATCGCCATCTCTCATTTCATTTTTCTTTCGCTCACACACGATACACAGACCTCTCGTGCTCAAGTAAGCCACAAGAATCGGAAAAGATGCACAGCGGCATTACCGTGCCCTAAAAGATCACCCCAATCGATTCAAACAGGCTAGAAAAACGCAGCATCAAGAGAAAGCGCAGAGACCCAGCAAAGGGAAAAGGAAAGTAAAACAAATGAGATTCATACCGTCCGTAAGAGGCACCAGACACTCATAGGAGATCTCGAACATGAAAGGATTGAGGAAAGCCGCCGGATTGTCGAGAACTGCCACGTTCGTTATGTTCACTGCGCTCATGACCGAGGCCTTTGATCCGGCAAAACCCTAGAGTATGTCGAAACGTCTGAGTCAATGAAGAGATTCGCCGCCAATTACATGGGATCGGAGGGCGGGAAGAGGAGAAGCGGAAAAGGAGGGATCTTTTTTGGAGAGGCGGTAGCTTGGATTTTGGATTTTAAATTCTACCGCTCCTCGTGAATCAGGTGCAGGTAAGTTCCTGAAATTGATTGCAGAAGTCACAGGAAAATGATTAAAAATTAATAATCCTGAAATTTTTGGGATGCACTCCAAACTTCGAAGAATTGCTCTTCTAAGATATATACTAAAGCTCGGTTTTGAAGATCATTTGTATGTAGCCAAATATCTTACAGAAAGCTGGCTAAAAAAATCACTCCCCGAAATTGGAGAGATTATTGATATAGACATCACATATATCTCTGCATGCGGTCTGACCGTAGATCACGGTGATCTACGATCAGAATTATTTCTGTTTTTTTTTTTTAAATTTAGATGGGGCCCACCGAAAAACATCAGGACCTTAGATCAGTTAATTTACGGTCTGGATCGGACACCGCACACAATCTACGTGCAGTATCCGATCCGTATGGAATAATTTTTCCCGAAATTGACTAGCGCTCCGATTCAGGTCAGATCTATTCTAATATGAAATATCCAAAAACCTATTGACACGTAACAAGTTGCTAGCTAATGGGACAATTTTTTATTTTACATTTTTTCTCAAGAAGTTTGATGGAAAAGCTGCATTTTATCACTTGATTTGGCTGAGGGCTAAGTTCGTTTAAAAGCCGCATTTCACATTGTTGCACCCTATTCGCAATTCAAAACGGAAAAAAAATGGGGTTGAAATATCATTACGATGGGAATCAAACCAAACCTTTACGTTTTATCCTCTTTCTATAGAATGGAATGAGGCCTAAACGTTTGCTCAAACTAAGCCTAAACGCCATGTTTACCGAAAAATTTGGGGTGTGACTTTCTGAAATAAAAATTAATAATCATCACCGCAGCTTCTTGAATTATGCAACAACATTAAAATTGTTACTTCAAATAACTATAGCTACCCAAATAGATTATAAGTCAGCAACTCATCCACTCGGTGCCCCCTAAAACTATATGGCATATCACCCTATCTCATATTTTTCTATTGGGAGATTTACATACCTACCAGCCAATTCCTATGTATTAACATATCAACCATGCAAACTTCAATTTTTACATACAGACCATCCAACATATGTTCAAAACATAGGAATCCGGTGATCAGTGGTGATCTGTCAGTAAAAATTGAAAAATTGTGTGGTTGATATGTTAGTGCATAGGAATTGGGTGGTAGATATGTAAAGGCCTTTTATATATTCTTTACCATCGAGTGAATTATGTAACGCAAGACAACCTCAAATCCAAAAGACATCAAACTTGATATTGAGAAATATTTCATATTACAATATACAATCTTAAACATAAAATAGTTATATATACTGTGTACTTAATATCTTCCGATCAATAAAAATCATAGTCACCCTCTCTCTCTCTCTCTCTCTAGTTTTATTTTTGTTCTCTACCCTTTCTAGTCATTTTCTTTTATAATTTTAACTAGGTGGTATTAACCCACAAACAATTCGAGATCTAACTATGTGAAAATGAGACAGGTTAATCAAATCATAATATAGCCTAAACAAAGTTCATCAAGTCAAAATTTAGAAACAATTTAAATATTTTAGAAATCAAAAATTGTCAAATAATAAGCTATCAAAAATCACAAGCCACTTAAAATTGAATTAAATAAATTGCCAAATAAATAAATCTTATTTAGGGCTTAACTGATGGTTGTCGCTCGTCCGCTGGGTTGTCATTTGCCTGCTACCGTCCTCGTTGTTGTCATTGTGGAGTCGCTAGTTTATTTTCGGTCGTATAGCCTCTCACTCTATATAACCCTCTCTTCGATCGTGTGGATGATCTGAAGAGAGAAGAGATCGAAGGGCTAAGGTATACAATGACGAGAACAAATAAAAGAAACACGCGGGGGTGATTTGGTGAGGTGGACTTCGCATAGATAGCTCCAAAGTATATGCCCAAGTTAAGATCGACACTTCGGAGGTGTACTCGCAAAGAAAACCTGATAAAAGCAAACTCACAACCAGAGATTCAGGTCATTGTACCTGTCACAGGGCTCGCTTCTTCCCACAAGAGCAATCTCTTAAAATTAATTACATCTTAAACAACTATTAGTTGCTTAAGCAAACTCTCGATTAAGGTTGTAACTCATCCTCAGAAAGCTTGAATGTCGTTGTCAAGGAAAGGAATTTCAAGGTCATATCCTTAGAGTAGCGGATGTTTGAAAGCTCAGAAGAGTCTTGTCAAGATCCCAAACTATCATATGATTTTATGTCATTGTCAATGGTTTAGTTAAGGTTCGTCCTCTGCCTCGAGTTGAATGTCCATCTCTGCAAAACAGAGTTACCACACCCTAATAACATGCAAATTAAATCTAGTGTGACGCCTGCCTTTTTTCTTCAGCAACTCTGCAAAATAGAGTTAGCATAAAATGTTTTTAATTTGATTGTTTGGTTGTTGTTTAGGACAACCCGATCAAAATGACCATGGCTTTGCGTTCTCCTAGGGTTGTCAGCTTCCTTGATCTATTTATTCTAGAGAGGCGATCAAACCTACTTCCAACCAGAAATTCCTGTCAGCAACTATGAGTTGTATTGTTGTCGGCTATTTTTTTTCGAAAATAAGATTTTAAAATTTAAAATTGGAATTTAATATATATATACAATGTAATTTTAATTTTTGTGAAAATGATATCTTTTTATTTTTTGAAAAATGATGAGACCGAGTAGACCTCATATATCTAATAGTTTAAATAGTTGAGCACAATACCTTAAATGATAAATCATCTCGGAGGATGATCGTATAACTTATTAGTAGGCTTAACTATCTAAACTTAAAAGTTTATGACTCTATTTTTAGTCTGCAAAATTTATAGCCGACACATTCCCCTACCTAATATACAGATTAGATAAGGTTTAGATTAATCTGAGTTCTTAAATTCCCTATAGGAGCAAGCTCCTATAGTTAATTACATCTTAGACAACCAAAGTTACCCAAGAAAACTCTCGATAATCATCAGAGATTTTGTCTCCAAGAATTCAATGTTCAAGTTTCCACGATTGTTCATAGGAAAAGTCAAATGGGATAGGTTCAAATAGGAATAGTTATTTTCAGAATCCAGAGGAACAAAAAATAGGAGATGTTGAAGATACTGAAGGAGATTCAGTAACATCTCAAACTAATCTATGGTTTGGTTTTACGTCTTTGAAAGAAAGATTATTTGATGTTTCAATCCTGTAAATTATTTAGATATTCGGGACTTATATCTGTACATCATATGCAAATAACCCGAGAAGATGTGAGGATTTATGTCGTACCAGACAACAACCTCGGAAAGCCTTAAAAGTTTAGGACTTATATCATACGATATAAAAAAAATCGTAGAAAGTCCCAAAAGAAAATGTGAAGATTTACGTCGTGTCAAATGAGCAACGTCAACGTCCTATGAGTATGTTATTTAAATCTATCGAGGTTTTGCATAAGCTCATCCTTCAGTCTTTGGTAGTTGTCCCAATCGTTGTCCGGAGATGAATCGTCAACTGACTACATCGTCGTCTCATTCCGAGAAGAGGGGAGAGAGAATAAAGAGTAATAAAAAAATCATGCCTCGAACGACCTATCCTAGGGGACTGCACAAACATACTAGAAAGGTAGCAATTAAAGCATGAATACTGTTAAATGTATACAGTTCAACAAAGAACAAAAAAAAGACTATACTATAAAATGTGATATAAAAGTGAATGAGACATGTAGCGAAGTATCGTGCGGTACAGAATAAAAGGGAATATGCAGGAAATAAAGTACAGAAAATAAATAAATAAAGGCGTACCTGATCAAATTCTGCTAAAGCTTCAAAACAGATTGTAATTGTATGATATAAAGGGGTCAGGTAAATATTTGCAGATTATAAAAGAAAGGTTAAATGATGAGCATATGAAAGTTTCAAGATGGGATATTAGATTTCAATTTGAGGAAAGGCTCAGACTAGACCCATTTTCTCTTTATCACGATCCCACAGGCAATTGATATATCGAGGTCAACCTATCAACATCAACTAGAGGCCACCAACGAATCACCCCTATAATCAGACAGTCTTAAACCTTGTCATTTAGTGAATATGTGAATAGAGCAGTATCTGAACCTCTCAAAGTGTGGTGCACCTATATGTGAAATGTAGTACTCATTGAAGTATAGGGTATGTGTATGTGAGTGTGGGATCTGTCATGTAGGTCATAATGTGTGAACTATATAGTGTGTATGAGTGTAATATATATTTCTCGTGCAAGTGTAATATATGTGTAAAACTCGTAGTATCTATACATTATATGTAACATCTGTCGTGCAGAGTGTAGTGTGTGGATATAGTGTCTACAATATAAAAAGGTGATATAATAATACCTAGATCCATCAAATAAAGGTATGTGGTGTACCTATATGTAGTGTGAAAAATGTACTATGTGATGTATAAAATGTTCATGTAGGTGCTATCCAATGTATGCATGTATTAGTCAGGATATGGTGTCTACAGAGTAGTATCGTATCTGTTCTTTCGTGAGTGTAGTATCTGTGTAGTGTCTGTAGTATCTGTCATTTTGTAATTGTAGTATCTGTGTAGTGTCTGTAGTATCTGTCCTTTTGTGATTAACAATTCTCGAAACTTTTGGAAAAGGGTTATAACTATTAATGATCTAGGGGTGAAAGGGTTTAAATGTTGATTTTATATTTTAGCTATAAACTAAGCTGTCAAATGGTTCTCTTGCATCATTGTTTGTTACCCCTCGTCTCGAACTAATAGGCCACCTCAATATTTCATATGCTCATTCAACAAATTTTATACATTCTATACCAAGAGAAATGAGAGAAGCCTCTATTTAAACATTTCTATAACACCCACCCTCTGCTTCTAAATTTAAACTTTAAACTCATATATATGATCATTACATGCTCTATCAGTTTCCCAAGGAGAAATATGTTGTTGACAAGTTCAAACTTATGAAATTTATGTAAATAGGAAGCCAATTCCAACAGGAGATTGAAATCAGCTCCAAATATATGTATTCCAAAGTATAAAAAAGAATCCAATAGGTATTTCGAATAAGGAGCAGCAAAGAGGACCACAACCAAGTCCCCAAATACATCTTCCATGCCATAAAAACTGATTTCCTGCAATACTCAAATGAGGGGGGCAGCCTAAATATATTTTTCAAACCATAAAGACTGATTTCCATACAACAACAACAACAACAACAAAGCCTTAATCCCACTACGTGGGGTCGGCAACATGAATCCTTTTTCTCCATTGCGTCCTATTTAGTGTCATATTTTCATTTAGTTCTAATAAATTAAGATCCTTTTTAATACAATAAGCCCAAGTCTTCCTAGGTCTACCTCTGCCTTTCTTAACACAAGTCGAATCTAAAACATCTACTCTCCTAATCGGATCATCTAATGGTCGACGTTT
>NEWO01000781.1:189168-207599 GCA_003013225.1 Phalaenopsis aphrodite | reverse complement strand
TAATAAAAAAAAAACTATATATTTTTTATTACAAATTTATGTCCGGACCCAATTATAATTAAAACACTGGTGCTTCTAAGAACAAGGCTTTATTTCTAAAGTTTGCTCTTTCAAAACATCATGATGCATAGTATTTCTTCAGATATCGTCCATTAATAGGAAGCATAGGTCGTTCTCCTTGACAATTTATCAATTGGTAGGCTTCTCCAGAGTAAACCTTTTCAACCACGAACGATCCTTCCCATGTTGGTTCAAATTTGCTTCCTATCTTGCGATGTGCAAGAATAGGTCTTCTAAGGACAAAAACCAAATCACTAACTTTAAAATTCCCGGACGGACCAATTTGTCATGTGCTTGAATCATCTTAGCTTGATACAATTCCAAATTTTGTTGTGTTACCAATCGTTTTCCTTCCAAACTTTCTAATTCTTCCAGTCGTAATTTGGCATTTTCTTCAGTGGTGATTTTGTTGGCAATAGCAACTCTGAGAGAAGGAAGCTGAACTTCTAAAGGTAACATAGCCTCAGACCCATACACAAGAGCGTAAGGTGTAAACTAGGTTGGAGTTCTGAACGTGGTTCTATAGGCCCATAAGGCTTCTAATAACTGCTCGTGCCAATTCCTTTTGTTTCCGTCCAAGGTCTTCTTTCGAATTTGGACGAGAGTCTTATTAAAAGCCTCGACCAATCCATTATCTCTCTGATAATAAATTGTAGAATAACGCCAATCAATTCCATGTCTTCTGACAAAATTATTGATCTTCGTGCTTTTGAATGCAGACTCGTTGTCTGAAATAATTCTGCGGGGTATATTAAACGATAGACAATTTGGTTCTTGAAGAACTGTAAGACATGTTATGATTTTACTTCTCTCAACGGTATCACCTCTGCCCACTTTGAGAAGTAATCAGTAGCGGCTAGATTGAACCGATGTCCCTTTGAAGATGGTGGGTCTATAGGACCCACCACATCTGTTCCCCAACATTCAAATGGCCATGATGCAACTGTCAGGTGTAACACATTTGGGGGTGGTGTAAGACCGCTCCATGTACTTGGCATTGGTGACAACTTTTGGCGATTTTCATACAGTCGGTCATCATCGCGGGCCAGTAATACCCTAGTCTTTTAATTTTCANGCGATTTTCATACAGTCGGTCATCATCGCGGGCCAGTAATACCCTAGTCTTTTAATTTTCATTTTCATCTTTGGACCTGACTGATGAGCGCCACAAAGTCCTGAGTGTACCTCTTTAATGATTTCTTGAGCTTCTGTAGCATTCAAGAATCTTAACCACATTTGGTCGAAAGACCTTCGGTAAAGCACATTATCTATTAAAGCATATGATAAGGCTCTCTTTTTTATTTGGTATGCTATTGACTTATCATCTGACAGCTTTCCTGTTTGTAAATATTCTGTGAAAGGTTGACCCCAGTCTTCTACAGTTTCGGTGGTTATCATTACTGTTTCTTCTTTACCCAATTTGTCCAAAGTATCTACATCGATCTGGGACAAAACCTGAAGTCCTTGAACATTGATCTTAATTGAATCTTCTTGTGGACATGCAAATTCTTTAGCGAGTTTAGCCAAAGCATCGGCGAGAGTATTTTCTCCCCTTGGGATTCTGCATATTGTCACGTCTGGAATCTGTTCTAATAACTTCATTGTATAACGATGATAGTGTTCAAATCTAGGCTTCAAAATTCTATATTGCCTAGAAACCTGCTGAATGATTAACTGTGAATCTCCGTAAATATCGATGTCAGTTATACCCATTGATATTGTTAATTGTAACCCTGTTATCAATGCTTCGTACTCTGCCTCATTATTCGTGCACGGTTTTGTCAAATGATAAGATTACCTTAACATCCCTTTTTCTGGTGTAATGAAGATCAATCCAATCCCTGCTTTACCAGGTATTATTGCTTGCAATTCTTTATCTTTTTGCTCTGAAGAAGCCCCATCAAAATATAGTTCCCAACGTCGAGTCTTGGAATTTTCCACATCCATTATCTGTTCACCTGGCAAATCATCATTAAGAGGGGAACTAGCCGGTAATGGGTGTGTCACGAGGAAATCTGCTAGGATTTGTCCTTTCACAGCTCGGAGTGGAACAAAAGATATGTCAAATTGCAATAATATCATGGACCATCTTGCTAACCTACTGGAAAGCGTTGGTCGGGTCATTAAATATTGCAATAGATTAAACTTCAAGATAAGGTTGACTTTGTGAGCAAGCATGTAATGACAGAGTTTCTGAACTACGAAGATTAAAGCCAAACAGTGTTTCTCGATTGGAGGATATTTCACTTCTGCTTGAATTAGACAATGAATTAAGTAATAAAGAGCATTCTCTTTTCCTTCATCGTTGACTTGGGTTAAAAGAGCTGCAAGGGAGTCATCCAAAGCTGCAGTATAAAGTGTTAAAGGTCTGTCTGAAATGGGCGCTGCTAAGATAAGAGGTGTCATTAGATATTGCTTAATGCTCTCGGAAGCATGTTGACATTTATCATCCCAAATAAACTTTGCATCCTTTTTAGTCAACACGGAAAAAGGTTGACACCTTCCTGACAAATTAGAAATAAAGCGTCTTAAATATGCCATCCTCCCTTGAAAAGATCATAATTGTTTCAAATTTTTAGGGGGTGGCATTTCTAAGATGGCTTTAATCTTACCCGGATCAATCTCAATCCCGCGGTGACAAACAACAAACCCTAAAAATTTCCCAAAAGTCACACCAAATGCACACTTTAGGGGATTCATCTTTAGGTTAAATTTTCATAATCGCTCAAAGACGATTCTCAAATCGTACAAATGATCTTCTTTCTGTTTACTTTTGATGACCAAATTATCCACATAACAGTCCACCTGATTTTGAATGAGGTTATCAAAGATCCTTTTCATCGCTCGTTGATATGTTGCACCAGCATTCTTCAATCCGAAAGACATTACAGTATAACAATAAACTTCAATCGGAATTCAAAAAGCTATAAATATTTTATCTTATGGAGCCATTTTTATTTGATTATACCCAGACAATCCATCCATGAAAGAGAAAATTTCATGAGACGATGCAATATCCACCATCAATTCTGGAATTGGAAGAGGAAACTCATCTTTTGGGCATGTTTTATTCAAATCTCTAAAGTTCACACAGATACAAATTTGCCTATTTTTCTTCTTAACTGGCACTATACTAGCCAACTATGTAGGATATTGTTCCTCCTGTATGAATTTAGCGTCTATTAACTTCCTGACTTCTTTTATAACTTGTTCAATATCGAGACACATTCTTCTGGAAGCTTGCTTAACTGGAATAGCTGTAGGATCTAGGCCCAGTTTATTTATTGCAACTTCTGGTGCTAATCCGGGCATTTCCTCATAACTACAAGCAAAACAATCTTTGAACTCTGTCAACGGCTCAATCATATTCATAGATTCTTTTTCATCAAGTAGAGAGCTAATAAAAATTGTCCTCGATTCCTCTTCGGTACCCAGGTTAATTTCTTGTAACTCATCTACTGTTGATTTAATCTCTTCTTCAAATTCAGGTGGAGCATCGTCAATTGTAGATTCTTCAGAGTTGTTCAGAACTTCCAAACAATCTTTTTCATGTCCATTAGTAACAGCTAAGCAAAATTCCGTATCATCAACAGGGCCTACTGTGCTGAATCCAAGACCTTGCTTGAAATTAAAGGCTTGATTATCATTATTCCAAAGTTTCTCAAAGTTCTATGATTGATTTTTTGACCATTGCTTAGGTACCAGACCGCGCTAAGCAAGATTTTGAACAAAAATCGAATACCAACCAACAGGTAATTCCATTAATTCGGAAGAAAGCTCATCTTCCAGTTCTACATTGATTTCGAAACTAGAGGATGAAGAACCATGATGAAACTTAATTGCTTTCATACCTACACTATGTACCTCTTTGACCATCTGACTCTCAATTTTATGAGTAAAAATTGGGATGAGGGTCATAGTTTGTACGTAGCGATTAATTCGATCGTACATGGAACCATAATCACGTTTCTCTTTGTCTTCTAAATCAATTTCGAAAAGAGGTTTCTTCTGGTTAATTGTCATTACGCTTTTCCTTATTTTTTCATCTTAAGAACTGTCTTTCAAACCAATGTTGATGATTGGACTCTTTTGTTCAACAATTTTATCATTCCTTCCGCGACCTCGTCCCCGGCCTCGACCTCGGATACGAGTTCTAGAGGAACTCTCACCCTCTTGTTGTAAAGGGGTAATAAAAGATTGTTGAATCAGTACCAGATGATCTTGTCTTTGTATATCTTTAGATTATCTTGTAATATCATCTTGAAGCGTAACATTCTTTTTCAGAGGAGTATAGTAATTGACATCTTCATGAATGCCTATTTCATGAACCGAAAATGCCTGTAGGTCTCCCTTTATACAATATTCTTGTCCTTCTAAACAATATTGTATGCATTGGTGTAATGACGAAGGGACTAAACTATTCTCATGAATCCAGGGTCGGCCCAATAGAGCATTGAACGAAGTCTCAGAATCAATGATATGGAATTTTGCAGTTGTTACTAATTCTCCAATTCTCATCAGTAATGTAATTGATCCAAGAGCTCTTTCCCCTTTCTGGTTAAACCCCTTAACATCATCTTATCAGTAGTTAATTGTCTTGCATTTATATCCAAATACGCCAAAGTCTGTAAACTCTTTATATTAATGGATGCCCCTGGATCCACTAATACTCTGGAGAGCATGAAGTTGCCGATATTGACAGAAATATACAACAGACAATTATGATTAGCGGTCCCAAGTAGTAGATCATCATTTGTGAACATTATTTTTGCTTGTTCTCTTAATTAACAAACCTCATCTGAGGAAGTACTAACAAGTTGAGCTAAACTAATTTTTGGATCTAGTAAAGCTTTTATTAAATCTTCTCTCATTTCCTTTGATAGGATCAAGGCATCGTATATACTCAACTTAGCAGGTAATTTCCTGAGATGGGCTAGTACATTATAGTCCACTTTAATGCTTATTTCCTCATCTCCATTTTGGACAGGTGTTTCATCGATCGGTGGGACTGGATTATCTTGAATAATTGTTTGTTTCATTGCATCCTTTGGACCCATTCTCGGAGGTAATACTTTTCCACTTCTCAAATTTATTTCTGTCACCTCTTCTGAATCATGACTTGATTTTGGAAGTGCCTCTACATGAGCTGGAGTAATTGATTCTTTTAGGATTCCTTCTGAATCTGAAGACTCCAACTCTATTGCAATCTGCGATCCATGAAATTCAAAAATGGGTGCATCTTCTTCTGAATCATAATTATTATCATTAATATTTACTCATGCCTTACTGTCACATGTGTTAGAACTCTGTACGATTTGAGAATTATCAAAAAAATTGAGATTAGTATCGGGATTAGGTGAGACATTCTCAATTATACCATCAACATAAACAGTCAGAATGTAGCCAAAGTCAAATTCTATAGTATTACGTGCCCCTTGTGGAGCAAAGAAGAAATCATACAAACTTAGTGGTTTGAGAGATTACTCTTCCAAATTCGTAGTAACTAATCTCAGATGATCAAGTCTCATTTCACATTTCGGCTTTTCGATGGCTTTTTCAGTCTTCTTTGAAACTTCTTCTACCGTAATCGACAATACTGGCTTAACAGGTTCTCGATCTTGAATTACAGCTTGTACTGAAGTATTCTGAATTTGATTCATTATTTTCTTTGAAGAGTTTGTCCAAATTGTATTCCACCCATCTTCTACTGGGTAAGGAAAGATCAGAACAGTGTGATCAACCGAAACTGTATTGATTGAACCTTGTTCAGGTTCTTTCATATACTCTTTCGGGATCGTTATGTTCCCGTCCCTGAGATTCTACTGCAACCAATTCTTGAAAGAAAAGCAATTCTCCAGAGTATGTCCAATCATTCTATGATATGGGCAATATAATGGGTGATCCTTCTTATCAACCTCATTGGGCTTCTTTGGTTCTGACAAGCTGAATCCCAGTTTCTTGATCAGATTGCGGAACATTTTACCAACTGCTTCATCTTTAAAGGGATATACTCTATTCAAACGCTCTATCAAGGTTAGAATTGATCTATTATTTGCTTGATAAGCCCTCTGTTGGGATGATTGTGTGTGATATTGCTGAGGAGGTTGATGGCTCGGTTGTGGTTGTTCAACTTTTATCTCTAATGGCTGCTTACCCTTATCAATAGTCATGACAGTTCCAGACTACTTCTCAAAGACTTTTGTGGGTCTCTATTTTTCAAATTTCTTAATGAAACCAAGTTGTTTCGCTTCCTCTTGAAGACTCCCGACCTTACCAAGTAGTTTTTCAAAAGTCTTAATGGTGAATCCCTTGAGGAGGAAAGCAACTGGTCCATGAATACTCTTTAACAGGATTTCAATCGCATTTTGTTCTTGAAGTTGTGGTTCGCATTTCATGCTTAGATTCCTCCAATGCATAATGTAATCCACTAGAGTTTCATCTGTTCTTTGTTTCTCGATCACCAAGTCACCGACAGTGATATGGTGTCATTTAATGAAGAGATCTTCTAATTCTACAAACGCCTTAATGAAACCATTTGGTAATTCTGCATACCAATCAAATGTCACTCCTGATAGGCTACTGACAAACTTTCAGAAGAGTAGAGCATCATTTTCCCCTGCATTACAACAACTGGTACAAAAATGTGCCACATGCTGTCGAGGGTTTCCTGTTCCATCAAAAGTTTTAAACAGAGGTGGTACAAAACCCTTTAGATATTGCACAACATCAAATTCTTCAAGATGTGGTCTAGCCCTTAGAATTGATGCACCGCCTTTGGATTGTATCAGGGTTTCTTTCACCCGCTGTTCTATCATACTTTTAATGTCCTTATCCGGTATCAAATTCTGGACATGATCTCTCTTACCCTGTTCTTCTTTATTAACAGAAGTGGATTCATTTTTATTATCGTCGATCTGTACTACATCCGGTTGATTTACCTCAACAGATATTCTATTTGGAGATTGTGGCTGGCTTTGTAAAGTCATAATAGCAGCCATCATTTCTTCCATGTTTGTTTTCATGTACTCCATCTGCTCATCTTTTTTCTGAATGATCGTCTGTATTATTTCCATAACATTCTCTTCTTCTGGTGCCTCTCGTAAGGATGAAAATTTTCGGGTTTCCACCACATTTATCTCGGCAAAATCTTCATCCATATAATCAGTCAAATCCTCTTCATCATCAAATTCATCTTCTCTTTCTTTAGAAAACTGTTTCATGTCTTTTCTGAGCTTTTCTAGCTTTAGTTCAATTGGGTCTTTCTTAGACACCTTAAGATCAGTCTGTGACAGTTGGCAAGCAACGTTTTCAACGGTGATTGCAGCGGGCAACACATCACATGTGGAATTTTCCATCTTGGGCTCTTCTGTATGTGTTGGTTCAACAACCTTAGGTTGCCACACCATCTTCTCAGATACGAGTATCTTGGGGTCGAGTGACTTATTGGTGACATCCATATGCTGAGAATCGGTGGGCCCCTTAGTGTTTGAACCAAACACTGTACTAGGTAATCTCTTACTGTTCTTTGATCTTTCTGACCATGATAAGGGCTTATCTTGTACTCTGGGTACACTTATCCTTGGCCCAAGATGATATTTAATGGGTTTCGTCCCCTATAATTTGGGGAAATAATGGCGGTAGGAGTGACGACGACAGAAATGGGAGGAACACGGGCTCCCAAATGTTGTTTGAGAGGAATCGTGGGTGGTCGTGAAGTGGTAGAGGCATAACTTAAATGACGATCATCTGAAAGGACTTTCCGAGGGGTTTGCAGAAGCAAACCTTCTTGCCTTCTCTCAAATCTCTTTGTAGGTTGTGAAATGAACCTATTATTTTTTAGAATCTGCCTCCTCATCTGGGGTGACACAGCGTCTCCCATTCTATTGAGGATTTCATCAACAGAACATCTTTCTTTCTTTGTCAGCTTCTCAAAAACCATACGAACTCACGTTAATAGCACGAATCCTTTGGATTGTACTTGATTATAACGGTAATAAAATTGAGACGGTGCAACAGCAATTTTCTGGACATCCTCTTCATGAAGAACAATAGACAATGGATGAAACCTGCTCCTCCTTAAGAGAGGGGAGGTTTCGACTAATCCAACTTCTTCATCTTCATCCAAGGAAATTGAGGTAACAACCTCGACAACTTTCACTTTCTTGATCTTAGCTATTCTCCGGTTCTTGTTCCTTCTCTAGGTCCTAGTTAAAGGTGCAGACCTCTAACTAGACCCTATTTCAAACACAGAAGGTGCTGTCCAGAACGTCAAACCCTCCACAATGACAGGCTCGTCATCTACCTGAATCTCCTTCCCTTTAAGTCGAGCGGGAAAAGTGACCAGAACGGTGGGGGTAGTAACAGTTGTCTCCATAGTATCCTTGACAATTTTAGCAATCTTTGTAACAGTAGCAACATTCATCTCAGCTAACACCCTTTTCAAAGGTGGGAACTCATGTGTCGACTTCAGGTTAAATTCTACTATGGGCTCCATCACTTCAAGAATTTTATTTCGTAGTACAACGCATTAATGTCTCCAAACTTAATATTGGTATTGTCGAATCCTTGTCCAAAGCGAATGATGGCTCTATCAGGTAGCTCGTTCTTGTTTACAGCCAAGCCCATTCCAGCGTCGAAGGAGAAGATCAACTTTAGTGTAGTCGTTTTCTATAATTTTAAATTTTTAGAAATTAGACTCACGATGCTTACATCCATGGTTACAGCAATTTAGGATGACTATCCTGAATCAAATCAAATCATTCACCTGGGCGTCTCTTTCTAGACTTATCTGAACAAGTTTCTTTATATATATACATCTTAATCTTTTTTTATAGATTTTAAATAATCAAATCAAAATGTCATAAATAAAGGAAAGAGTAGGATGTGCAGGACATGTGTTCATGATTTAAAAAGAAAGCTTCTCGAATCAAATTCACTCCCACGGATCGTATCCTAACGTCTCACACCTATTGGGAATCCATTCTATTTAGAGTTTAAAGATTCCTGAACCTTTCTGTTTATGGATGATTAAACAGTGGCTCCAGAATCAAAGGAAGTTGACAGTACTTGTTCAAAAAAGAAATGAGCGAAGTATGTCAACAGAAGAAAGATAGTTTGACCCATTAGGGGTATGAGCACACTACCGATGTTTAAAAACAAAACCTCTTGATCAAAATGGAGAGAGGAATGATTCCCCAGTGGAGTCGCCAGAAATTGTCAGCTATTTTTCTTTCGAAAATAAGATTTTTAAATTTAAATTTGGAATTTAATATATATATACAATGTAATTTTAATTTTTATAAAAATGATATCTTTTTATTTTTTGAAAAATGAAGAGACCGAGTCGACCTCATATATCTAATAGTTTAAACAGTTGAGCATAATTCCATAAATGATATATCATCTCGGAGGATGATCGTATCACTTATTAGTAGGCTTAACTATCTAAACTTAAAAGTTTATGACTCTATTTTTAGTCTGTGAAATTTATAGCTGACAAATTCCCCTATCTAATATACAGATTAGATAGGGTTTAGATTAATATGGGTTCTTAAATTTTCTATAGGAGCAAACTCCTATAGTTAATTACATCTTAGACAACCGAAGTTACCTAAGAAAACTCTCGATAATGGTTAGAGGTTTTGTCTCCAAGATTCCAACATTCAAGTTTCCACGATTGTTCATAGGAAAAGTCAAATGGGATAGGTTCAAATAAGAGAGGAATGAAAAGTAGGAGATGTCAAAGATACTGAAGGAGATTTAGTAACTTCTCAAACTAATATATGGTTTGGTTTTACGTCTTTGAAAGAGAGATTATTTGATGTTTCAGTCCAGCAAATTATTTAGATATTCGGGACTTATATGTGGACAATATATGCAAATAGCCCGAGAAGATGTGAGGATTTATGTCGTACCAGAAAACAACCTCGGAAAGCCTAAAAAGTTTAGTACTTATATCATACGATATAAAAAAAAATCGTAGAAAGTCCAAAAAGATAATGTGAGGATTTACATCGTGCCAAATGAACAACCTCAACGTCTTATGAGTATCTTATTTAAATTTATCGAGGTTCTGCATAAGCTCATCCTTCAGTCTTTGGTAGTTGTCCCAATCATTGTCTGGAGATGAATCGTTAACTGACCACGTCGTCGTCTTTTTCTGAGAAGAGGAGAGAGAGAATAAAGAAAAATAAAAAAAATCATGCCTCGAACTGCCTATCCTAGGGGATTGCACAAACATACTAGAAAGGTAGCAACTAAAACAAGAATATTGGTAAATGTATACAGCTCAACAAAGAACAGACAAAAAGACTATACTATAAAATGTGATAGTAAAGTGCATGAGACATGTAGTGTGGTACAGAATAAAAGGGAATATGCAGGAAATAAAGTACAAAAATTAAATAAATAAAGGCGTACCTCATCAATTTCTGCTAAAGCTTCAAAACAGATTACAATTGTATGATATAAAGGGGTCATGTAAACATTTGCAGATTATAAAAGAAAGGTTAAATGATGAGCATATGAAAGTTTTAAGATGAGTATTAGATTTCAATTTGGGGATAGGCTCAGACTAGACCCCTTTTCTCTTTATCTCGATCCCACAGGCAATTGATATATCGAGGTCAACCTATCAATATCAACTAGAGGCCACCAACGAATCACCCCTATAATCAAACAGTCTTAAACCCTATCGTTTAATGAATATGTGAATAGAGTAGTATCTGAACCTCTCAAAGTGTGGTGCACCTATAAGTGAAATGTAGTATCTGAACTCAGTGAAGTATAGTGTATGTGTATGTGAGTGCGGGATCTGCGTGTAGGTCATCATGTGTGAACTATCTAGTGTGTATGAGTGTAATATATATTTCTCTTGCAAGTGTATTGTCTGTGTAAAACCCATAATCTCTATACATGATATGTAATATCTGTCGTGCAGAGTGTAGTGTGTGGATATAGTGTCTGTAGTATAAAAAAAGGTGATATGATAATACCTAGATCCATCAAATAAAGGTATGTGGTGTATCTATATGTAGTGTGCAAAATGTACTATGTGATGTATAAAATGTACATGTAGGTGATATCCAATGTATGCATGTATTAGTCAGGATATGATGTCTACAGTGTAGTATCGTATCTGTTCTTTTGTGAGTGTAGTATCTGTGTAGTGTCTGTAGTATCTGTCCTTTTATGATTGTAGTATCTGTGTAGTGTCTGTAGTATCTGTCCTTTTGTGATTACCGATTCTCACAACTTTTGGAAAAGGGTCAGAGCTGTTAATGATCTAGGGGTGAAAGGGCATCACACTAATTAAATGTTGATTTTATATTTTAACTATAAACTAAGCTATCAAATGGTTCTCTTGCATCATTGCCTGTTACCCCTCATCTCAAACTAATAGGCCACCTGAATATTTCATATGCTCATTCAACAAATTTTATACATTCTATACCAAGAGAAATGAGAGAAGCCTCTATTTAAACATTTCAATAACACTCACCCTCTGCTTCTAAATTTAAACTTTAAACTCATACATATGATGATTACATGCTCTATCAGTTTCCCAAGGAGAAATACGTTGTTGTCAAGTTTAAACTTATGAAATTTATGTAAACAGGAAGCCAATTCTAGCAAGAGATTGAAATCGGCTCCAAATATATGTATTCCAAAGTATAAAAAAGAATCCAATAGGTATTTCAAATAAGGAGCAACAAAGAGGAACACAACCAAGTCCCTAAATACATCTTCCATGCCATAAAAACTGATTTTCTGCAATACTCAAATGAGGGGGGGTAGCCTAAATATATTTTTCAAACCATAAAGACTGATTTCCAGGATATATTTGAATAAAGGGGAGTGAAGAGAGCAAGAACCGAAGCCCACATGTATTCCTTAAACCAGAAAAAATAATCCAACAGGTATTTAGACGAAGGGAAACAAAAGGGGTAAAAAAAAGCTCCACATGTATTCTTTAAATCAAAAAGAGGTTTCCAACATATGTCTAAACAAAGGGAAGTAAAGAGAGCAAAAACCGAGCATGGCATAAAGGACCAAGTTTAAGCCATCACAAAAATGAAATTGAATTTCCTAAAAGGTAATGATTAAGCCATTAAAATCTAAGCTTAAATTCAAGTTAAAGGGCCAAACCGAACCATCATAAGAACCCAGACCCAACACCAAAGCTAGTTTTCCAAACCAAAAGGATGTTACCAATATGCATGTATATACTTTCGAGTAAGACAATCAAGGGAGCAAAGTTGCAATTCCCAAATTGCTATTACGAGCCAAAATAAATCCTAAAAATGCATTCGAATAGGGTAACTTATAAGCTAGTTCTCAATAGACGTTCAAAGTCAAAAATAGTCTCCATTGTATGCATTTAAATAAAGATAACAAGGAGAGCAAAATTAAGACATTATAACAGCTGCCCAAAGCATCTAAGGTCTTCCAAAGTACGTTCGAATGAAAGAGCAGCAAAACCAAGCACCACAATATTATTCAAAATCAAAAGAATAGCTCTATTTTATGTATTCGAATAGAGGCAACCATGAGAACGAAAACCACAACTTCAAGTTAATATTCCAAACCAAAACAATCTTCATACATATATTCGAATAGAGACATCAAGAAGAACAAAATTGAACTTCCCCCAAACAATTGATCAAAGCTATGAAATAGATATCCAACATCTTAATGTGAATAGGGAAAACAGGGAAGCACCATAAAAAACCACAAATATCAAAAGAATCCATATACATCTATTTCAAATTCAAAGAAACCGTGAATGCTAAAAAAAACAGAAGCCCACTTTACCAAATAAGTCCAAAATTTCCTTCAAACGAGAGATAATCGAACAGTATAAAAAAAACGAGGCAAAAGGAATCGTCCAAACAAATATTCTCGAATAAGGCACCAAGCAAACAAGATTACAGTCAAAAGAATTCTCAAAAGCCAAAATATATTATCCCCATGTATATTTGAAGAAGGCAGCAGAGGAAGCAAAACTGTAATTTCCAAACAAATCCTAAAAAATCCATAGATGAATTCCTTATGTATATTCAAATAAGACAGCAAAGGAAATACAAAATTCCAACTTCAAATAGTTCTTTCAAAAACCATAAGGAAATTATCCCTGTATATGCATTCAAGTAAGAGCAGAAAGAAGAACAAAAACTATAGCATTTGATACCCAAAAGATCTCAACACATGATTTCAAATAAGGCCAACAATATAACTGTGATATTAATCTATCAAAACTATGATCAAGAATAACCAATTCTAAAAAACATAACTGAAATCTGACTTTGATTTCTCACTAGCTCAAGGAATGAAAAGAGTAAGAAGAAGTCACGAGATGAAAGTTTCCGGCCAAACCCCTAAAAAAGCTTAAGAAAAAAAAAATGTCCTCTCCTTTCTCTCCCCCTTGGGGGTATTTATAGGTAGTGATGAGAGAATGGCTCACCGGCGGTGAGCATCAGGACGGTGAGGAGAATCACCCACGAAGAGTAAAAATCCCAACGAGATTCAAAATAGGAAGGTTATCAAACTCGTTTAGGCGGGAAAGTTCGTTACGACAGGCTATCGACGAGGCTACCGGTGAGGCCACCGGCGATAAAGGCTTGGAAAGGGAAGGGATGACCGATAAACCAACAAGAGGCTCCACGGTTCAGCTGGGGCAAAGAACAGAGGCGTGAGGGAGTTTAGATTTTTTAGGTTTTAACAGATTATGTTTTATATAAAAAAAACTTTATCAAATATATTTTTGTTTTATTAAAGAAAATGTTAATAAAATATTAAATTTTGTGTGATCCACTCGCGCTCGGAGCTCTGACAAAATGGGTGTCTTCCCTAGCTAAAATTGACGTCCCGGACGTAATAGCGCAGTCTGTTTCATCATCCAGAGTTATTCAGATAAAGTCATCGTCGATTGCATCAAATTAACTTTAATTCTCGTGTGGCGCGACAAATGAAATTATTTTGACTTGATTGGAGTTGTTTAATGTGTATGATGAAAATATTGAACGGTCCTCGCATAAGCAACAACCAAAGTCAAATATGACGCTCGCAGTGGCAAGTCAAACAACGCATGCACCACGGTCTCCACCTACGTCTTTCAAATTTCTATAGGAGCTCAATTTGAGCTTCAATAAGTTGGCTTTTCGATCGACTCAATCAAATGTTGAGGGTCTAAAACCGTCCATATGAAACTACAAAGAGTGAGGAAATAGCTTGAATTTCTAAAGGGGGGAGTCCCAGTCTAGTCCTCTAAGAGAGTCAAAACCAAGAAATCTTAAGACTAGATCCTAGGGTATATAGAGAAGGGAAAAAGAAGACCTCTAAAATGAGGTCAACAATTGTCCAAAAAATCTTTGTAGGCACAGGTAACAGGGTTTAAGTTGCATTAGGTGATATGTGTTCATTAAGGTTTCATTTTAAGTTTTAATGTTTTTTTTGGATTTTAAGGGTTGAAAATTTTAGGTTGCTTCAGACTTATTAATTAATTAATTTTTTTGTTTGATGTTTGAAATGACCCGATCAAGATCCCATGATTCTGTCGTCCCGGGGTTGTTAGGTTTACAGTTTGATTATTCACAAGTGAATGGAAGAGATTTTGTTAGCAACCATGCGATACCTCATCTAAAATACCTTCTCAAACCATTTGTCATTATGTAGTTAAAAGTTTAAGTTTTAGTGTCTCTTAGGCTGGATTTTATGTCGTGTTTTATGTTTGTTTGTTCTTTTGCCCATATTGTCCCTGACTGAGGCTAAGTGTGCTTTTGTTCTTTAATGAGAAGTCAAACACTCTTTAACCTCAAATCACCTAGATTGAAGTTAAGTTCAACTTAGCTTGAGTTAGGTCAGATTGATCTAGGGGTGAATTCCTAGTTTATTCAATTTAGCTCTGGATCACCCTGGATCAACTTCAAATTGGTTTAAGTTAGCCAGAGTTTAACAAGATTAACCTTGGGTAGCTTAACTTGGTTGGGGGTTAAGCTAAGCCTAACTGATTTGGACTAACTTGGGTTAGGCAGAGTTGACCCAGATCAAATTGAGTTAACTTTGAGTGGGTTGACTCAAGTTAAGCCTCTTAAGTGGAGTCAAATCTATCTTGATTCAGGATTAGATGAAGCCAAAGTAAATTTAGATTTGATTTATCCTTTAATTAAATTTGAGTAGATTAAAGTCAGTGCAAATTGAACTTAAGTTATTTGAAGTCAAGTTCTCGATCGAGTTGACCTGAGTTAAGTCAGATTGACCCAAGGTATTCAAGTTGCTCTAGGTTGACCCAAATTAAGTTGGGTTAACCTGAAGTATTGATTTTGTTTAACTTGAATTAGTTTTGGGTGACCCGGTGGCTCAGTTGATTTAGGTTAACCCGAGTTGGGTCTAGTTAACCCGGTGATTCAGTTAATTTAGCTTAACCCGATTTAGATTGAGTTGACCTGGTGATTCAGTTGATTTAGGCTAACCCAAGTTAGGTCGGGTTGACTCGGTGATTTGTTGAGTTGGATTAACTCATGTTAGGTTGGTTAGATTGGTGATTCAGTTGATTTCGGTGAACTCAAGTTAGATCGATTTGGCTGATGATTCAGTTGATTTGGGTTCACCTTAGTTAGGTCAGGTTGACACGGTGATTCAGTTAATTTGGGTTAACCCGAGTTAGGTCGGCTTCTCCCGGTGATTCAACTAATTTGATCTAAGTTGGGTCACCCCAAAGGGTTATTTAAATTGAGTTAAGTCTAAGTTGAATTAGATCTGCGGTCATCTAAATTGAACCAGGTCTAAGTAAGGTTCAACCTAGTAGGGTTATATTTGTACTAAGTCTAGGTTAGGCTAGATTTAGGGGGTTTTAAGTTGGACTAGGTCTAAGTTGGGTTAGACCTAAAATATTTCATGTCAAAATTAGGTCTAATTTGGGTTAGACCTAAAATGGCTTAGTTAGGGTTAGGTTTAATTTGGGTAGAAGTGAGAGGATTTAGGTTAAACTAGGTCTAAATTAGGTCAGACCTACAAGGGTCTGGATTGGGCTAGGTCTAGGTTAGGTTATTTCTATTAGGGTTTAAGTTGAACTAAGTCTAAGTTAGGTTAGACCTAGTAGAGCTTAAGTTGCAGTTAGGTCTAATTTGAGTTATACCTAAAGGGTTGATGTGCAACTAGGCCTAAGTTGAGTTAGACCTAGGGTGGTTTGAGTTGACCCAAGTCTAAGTTTGGTTAAACCCAGTTGGGTTAAGGTTGAACAAGTCCTAAGTTAGGTTAGACCCAGGGGGTTTGAGTTCAACTAAGCTTAAGTTAAGTTAAACCTACTTAAGTTTAGGTTGAACTATGCCTAAATTAGGTTAGACGCAGTTGGGTTTGGATTGAAGTAGGTCCAAGTTAGGTTGGAGTAAATAGGTTTTAGATTGAACTAAGTCTAGGTAGGATTAAACCTAGGATGGTTTAGGTTGGACAAGGTCTAAGTTGGGTTAGAACTAGTAGGGTTTGGGTTGGTATGGGTCTAATTTAGATTAGACCTAGATGAAACCCAAGTTGAGCATGAGCAAGGTCAAATTTGATTGGGGCTCAGACTTGACCTTAATTGGGTTGGGTTCAATTATGGGTCTACTTAGGTTAGTTCTAAGTTAGGTTTAACTTAAGTCAAGTTCAAGCAAAGTTTGGTCTAAACGAGGGCCATTCAGTTAGGTTTCACGTTTAGACAGATAATCATGTTGTTAATTCTATATGACCCCTATTAGGATAGGACCCTAAGGTTGGCCTATTGTTTTAAATTAAATTTAGGGGACAATTTGAGCCAAATTGTAAACTTCTAATCTTTATATTTATACCCCTAGCTTTCAAATTTTCATTTCAAGGTATTTTAAGCTTGAAAATTGTCATTTTAGTGTTTAATTTCACTATCTAAAATTTTCAGTTTAATTTCCATTTTAATTTACATTTTTTTTCTGATTATTTCAATTTTTCTAATTATTTGTCAAGATATTTACATTTTGATTAGAAAATTTGTCATTTTAAAGTTAAGAAGCTCATCTAACTTTGAAAAAATTAGAGGATATTGATACCGATTTTATATGCGAGTACGATGTATGCAGTTATAATCTTAATTTTTCCTTACTTATATTTCTTACTTTTTAATGACACCAAAAACTTGAATTTAAAGCAAATAAGAATGCAATTATTATATTTAAATATGGGATACTATACAAGTATACGTATTGTTATAAAGTAATATAGGAATTTTTTATTAAGCCCCAAACATCGAACCCACGAAGAGAAATTTAATTTTTTAATAAGTTAGAAGAAATTAATTAACAAATTATATTTTGAAAAATATTCTTACTCAAACTATAAATGCTATAATAGAAATGAAAGATCGATTTTTTTTTAATTTTTTATAATTGAAAGTAAAGTAAACAGCTAACTAAATTTAACTAGATATTTGTAAGATGAGGGAAATATAAATAAAATATTTTTTTACTTATCATAAATTAATAAAAGGTATAGGATTTCTGTTATGAAAGTATTTAAATTGTGTTGTGTCAATTAAGAGCAACAATATTTTTTACACTTACTACAGATGCTGTAAAAACATTAACTAATTTAAAGTTTGAATAGTCTTGAAGACGGGTTAAGTAGGGAAGATACTAGCTCTCTCTAGAGTTTCCTCTCCTCCCTCCACAAACCTAAAACTATAAACGAAATTAGGGGCTTTATCCCGTCACTCTAAAGTCCTCTAATTCTACACCCTTCAAAAAATTTTTTCTTATTGTCGGCAGTATTTTGATTTGGGGTTCCCGTGGAAAGCTTTTATATAAACCCTATTTAAATCTTCATATTAAATAGGGGAAATTGTCGGTAAATAAAATAGTTTCACTGACCAAATGAATGTCATATATTTCTTAATTTATTTGATCGAGCCTCATCCTCAAGTCTTGTGTTTATCCTTTGGGAGAGATACAAGATTTGAGGTCTAGCGCTCTTTCATTTAAACTATAAAAATATGAGGTCAATTTGATTTCATAATATTCTAAATTTAAACGTCCTTTCAAAGTGAGCGACGAGATTTTGATTTCGGTGACTGACAGCTTCCTACGGGAAACTCCCCAAACCAAAATAGTGCCTACAACTTCTGGTGACTCCACTGGGGATAAGCTTTACTCTCCATTTAAATAAAGAAAAATTTTCTTCATACATCGGTAATGTGTTCATGTCCCTTATGAACAAAAATTACCCTTCTTCCATTGACATGTTTTACCCATTTATGCCTTAGGAAAGTACCGTCAACTCTTTGGACTTCAAGACTACCTGTTCAATCACCTTTGAACAAAGGGGTTTAGGAGGCCATTAAAGACTCTTTAAATCTTCATGTGGGGTCG
>NEWO01000781.1:176476-189055 GCA_003013225.1 Phalaenopsis aphrodite | reverse complement strand
GTTTGATTTTCTATTGTGCAAATTAAATCAAAGATATGTTATGCTACGCGCACTTCAAATTTTCTTTTTTACAAATTAAAATTTTTCTACTTTCAAATCACCTTTTTATTAAAATTTTTAAAATCCCCACAAACTAAAACTTGCCCGGTTTACATATTAACCTCTGTTAATTTTCAGTGCTTGCACTAAGATTACAAGGTTTTGGCCATATAACTAACCCCAGAGCTTTCTTCTTTTAAAGCTACTGTAATGGCCTGCCCAATGCCGATTTTTTTCATGCAACTTGCCAACAAGCCGCGAAGCCCGTAACATTGTTCCCACCATTAAGTTCGGAGCCGGATTTAAGACCTCGAGGTCATCCATGGAAAAGCTCTGTTCGTCGTGATGAAAGTCATCGCTCTAGAAATTCAAGAGCCATCTGCTGAGTTCAACCTGAACTATCTTCAGCACTTCCCTTCTTGTAGCAGGCTAAGACTGCTACTACCACCATAGCACCTGCCAAACCTACTGTTTCTGTTACCAAGGGAAAAGAAATAATGATTTTTGAGGATCCAACTGAAGGGTTGGCTGCTCCACCTTCAATGTTTGAAATCAGATCAAGTTCAAAGACTGCACCGCTAACCCAGACTCATAAAAGAAATCACAACATTAGGATTCAGAAAGCTGCTAAAGTCCAGGCTCCTGAGAAAACACCCGTCGAGGAAAAGCCTCACCAAGAGGAATTTGAACTACCAGAAATGTATCCACTGCTGCGAGGAAGCAGATTTCATTCTCTAGTGGACACCGGCGGACATAAGAGTGTCTAGAAGATTGCTGCTACGTTGCCGTCACTTCATGGACATGATAGAGAGAAAAAGAAGTCTACCCCTATCACTCGAGTCAGCTCAGTTTTTCAGAGACTAGCTGTCAAAGAGGGTTGTTTAGTCTGTGAGTTACTCAAATGAGTGGGACATGCAATATTCCCTCAAATGAAGGAAGAGATTTTAAGGGACATCAAGTCTGCCAAACAAAAGTCAAAATAAAATCTGCTCGCTCACATTCTCGTCTGGTTCCGCCTAGGAAATAGGGTTGACACTGCTGTTGTTACTACAGATTCCACCGCTACCAGGACCACAAGCCATTGACCAGTAAATTCAAAACTTGTTCCAAGAATCCTACCAAGCACACATCACAAAGGTATTCCTAAAAAGGAAAAGACAAAGAGGTTACCTGATATTGTATCCGGTCTACACCGTGGGGAGCATATTTCATTTTGACATACCAATGTTTCTGCTGGGACACTCCGTCATGAGACATCATCGTTAAAGAGGAAAGTATGGATAGTCAAGGTTGTTGCACAGATACAGTCCAGTGAACCCGCAGGGCAAGATTATGGGCTGAAGTCGAGGTTCAAAATATCTAACATTGTTGCAATGATTGCCAACGAGATAGAAGAACAAATAGAGGATGTCCAACAGGGTCCTCCAGATCTTAAGATGATTTAAGAATTGATGATCAAAGAAAAAGTTGAAAAGCTTAGAGTCAAGATTTCTAAGTTGGCTTGGGAACATGGAGTTTCCATTGATGATGATGATGAAAATTTTGACTATAACAATTACCTCAAAAAAGATTTCATGGATGTTCAAGTTATCGAGACCAGGGTCATTACATCTGTGCGAGACACCAAACTTTTACTAAAGAGAACGTCATAGATGAGCTGCGCAAGGCTATCCTCCTAAGGGATGAGCAAGTCAGTCTATTGAATAAAAGGATTGAAGAGATGGTCGTCGTCATGACCGCTATGGCCACTATTTAAGGGCAATCACAAGTGTCGTAACTAGCATATCCAGAGTTCAACCAACCAAAAATCATATATAATACAAATGAAAGAAGAGAGATTGTCTCAGCAAACAGGGATGAGCAATCGAAGAAAGATTCTCCACCAGGTGCCATGCCAGAGAAGGAATTTAAATAGATGGTCGAGCAAGTTCTGGATGTCTTAACCCAATCTAAGGGTGGTGCATTGGTTTTAAAAGATAGACCTTACTTGGAAGATTTCGATGATGTACCCTTCCCCAAGGGTTTTGTTGCCCCTAACTTTAAAATATTTGATGGAACTGGAAATCCCAGACAACACATAGCACATTTTCGAGCCAGTTGTGGCAATACAAGAAATAACAAAGCTTTACTTTGTCAACAGTTCGTCAATAGCATGTCAGGAGTTGCTTTCAATTGGTATGACGATTTGCCCAACAAACTGGTTAAGATGTTTGTCGAGTTCAAGCAATTATTTATAAAGAGATTCACCGGAGCGCAACATCATGTTTCCAAGATTATAAAGAGATTCACAGAATTCATCAAAATAATCTTCCGCACATGCCAGAAAAGATGGATGGGATACAGTTTGGAGCAAATCATCCAAGAAGATGTTAAATCAAATCCAAAACAATTCAAAGCAAACTACAGCTCAGAGTCTTCTTCCCGCCAGACTCGAGATGAAGATTTCACCGCAAGAGCAATCGTTATCCAAGTCAAAGAAAAAGAAGAATGTCATCACGAAGATTGCTAGCACAGGGGGTAGGATAGGGGATGCCTCTACTAGATTGGTTGTCTCAGATTCGGGGAAGAAAATCCTCAAACCCCTGACTTTGTATGATTATCTTTCTACCCCTCTAGGGGCTGATGAATATAATGATCGTGATTTTGGCTACGTTTTAACTATTTCTAGTGATGACGTAATCGATTGTGACCAATCTAACTCTGATCTCGATTCCCAAAATGATCCTCAAATTGTACTTGAGTCCGATGAACTTGCTAATTTTAAACAAAAATATTTATTTACTTAGAAGCTACATTTATTCATTAAAAAATATTTTTTATGGCTTTACAATTTTTTTAGAGACTTGTCAGGGTCATTTTCTTGAATTTTGATTATTTTGGTGATTTTTTGAGATATTTTGTATTCTTCTTTTCTTTTAGTTTTTTCTTAATTTTAAATAGAAAACTATGTTTTAAATTTTAGAAATATGATTTTTATTTTCCTAAGTTCCTCTAACAACAGTGAATCTACCAGACTAATTTTTGTAATTTTTTTTATTTATATTTTACTTTTTAGAATTATTTTAGGCAAAATAAGGGCAGTTTACTTTGAAAATTAGGGTTTCCAGAGAGCATCCCTAAACATGTGAGGAATGAACCCTCCAAATTTTATATTTTTGTGATTAATATTTAATCCCTGAAATTTAAAGAATTTTTTAAGTATTTAAATAGTTTAAAAATAAATATTATGAAATTATTTTTTATTTTTAGTCAACATTGTTCTCCTCTATTTACTGAGCACATGGATTTTATTTTTCTACACCAAATTATGCATTTGTAAAGTTTTTATAATTATTTAAATCAGAAAATACCCTTTTTTCAACTTATCTATATGGCTGTCAGCACTTCCTCAGATTCTCCGAAGCCCCACATGTCGCACTTTGTTTGTTGGTTCCATATGCATAGCCACCTCGCCAGCTCTGCGGTTCCTGTTCCATATGTTTGTTCAATGCGATTTGGACCATCCAAATGATACATACGTGATCCAACGGCTCTTGATCATCATCCCCAATCATCCTAAATGGAGAACCGTTCACATTATAATCCTAATTTCTTACTCAATTCTTAACAAAATCACATGGGGTTTGTTCTTATAGCTTCATCCAGGTGAGGAAAACCTATCTATATGGTTAACTAAGTATGAAATTAAGATCTACTTCACCAAAACCCAAACTAAGCTCAAATTTGGAGTGAATGGTGTATATCTTAGCCAAAAAGTTGATGCCTCAATTGGGATGGTTGGAAACATTCACCTTGACTCCACAAAACTTCTCCAAGTATCAATTTGATCTGAGAACAATCTTAGGTATGACCAAAACCAAATGGCGGAATAGGCTCGACCTTGGACTAGGTTAGGGTGCTCGGGATGATGTTTGATGGGGAATGACATTTGTGAGTATGAGGAAGCTTTTGGGTAGCTCAATTTGAATTTTGGAGGTGGTTTGTTCCAATGTCAAAATTTACCTTGAATTTCAGTGGCTAAATTGGACTTGGGTGGTGGAGATCGATGGCTGAGAAGAATGTGCTTAGTCTTAGGGTCACTGCAGGAAGCTTTGGAAGTGAGTTGGGGGAAGTTTGCTCAACAAATTTTTATCTCCTCTTTAGGCCAAAAGAGGAGCTCATTTTATTGAGGTATCCATGGCTACCATCAGGGCAAGCCATGGTGGCCAAGGGGCCACTTTGGTGGAGGAAAGAATGGCTCTGATGGCTAATGGCAGTGAGCCCGCTCAAGTAGGTTCAATTTTGGGTTTTCCCCAATTGGGGTCTCTCAATTTTTCGATTTTCTGGTGGCTAGGGTGCCTGGCCAACAAAGGCAATGTCACTTTTGAGTTCATAGAGGTCAGGGAGGTTGAGTGGTCACCTCAATTTGGTTCCAAGGAGGCTTCAAGGGAAAAGTGAGGTTTTGGCAAATTGACTTAGGTTGGGTTTAACCCCTTGGTCCAATGGCTAGTTTTGGTCTTAAGGTGGTTAGGGTTGATGTCTTGACCCCCCCCCCCCTCCCCCTTAAAAAAAAAAAAAGTTTACGTGAGTTTTGGTGGCTAGTTTGGGCATGGGGCAAGGGTTTAAATGTATCATGAAAGAGGTAAATCCAATGAGGGAGGAAGAGGGAAGAGTCACCTCTACTTGCCAAATTTGGTAAGTTTGACCTCATGATGTCCATTGAAGGCTCCATGAGGCATGTCATGCCATGTATGAGGCCATGGGGGTGTTTCATGCAATAAGAAATTAAGATTTTGTGAATGTCAAATGAAAAATGTCAACATGCCCTATTTGGATAAAATTTCATGTACATATATGGTATGCTTGGTATGTTGCAAAGATGAAATGATTTTGATTAACATGAGATGATGAAGAAGGGGTTTTGTCATGTGGGCTTAAATTAGGCCTTTTAAAATTAATGCAATGGGCTTTAAGAAATTCATTGGGTTTGGGCTTTTAAAGTATACATGACGAATTTGATTTTGAAATTAACCATGGGCTAAACAAATTGGGTTTGGATTTCATCTTAATTGGTCTTAGACTTGATGAAATTTAGTGTAGATTTGAAATTGGAGAAATTTGAAATAAATTTGGTGAAAATTAGGGGTGATTTGAGAATTAGAATTTTGGGAACTTGAGGGTAATTTGGGAATTTTGGGCAACTTTGCTAAATTTGGGGAATTTTTTGTGAAATTGGAAAAATGGATGGCTATAATAAGTTTTGTGAAATTTTGAGTGAAATTGAGGATTTTGGCAATTTTTGAGCATTGGGAGCATCTTGGTAGTTTTTTGAGGTGTAGGGGTATTTTGGTAATTTTGGGGACTTTAGGTTGAATTTGGGCAATTTGGATGCTTTGGAGCAGTTCAACATGATTTTTGGAGGGAAATTTGGGAATTTAGCTAATTTTGAGGATTTTAGGGTTTCAAGTGTATTTTGGTAATTTTGTGGAATGTTAGGGGTGGAGGCCAAGGTAGGATATTTAGGTGGAATTGGAAGTCATTAGATATGCTAATCATGAAATCACCATCCTTTTGCCAAGATACCAATGAGAAAGCCCGTTTTGGATTCTCCTTGTGTTGGTCCTAACCACCCACGTGAATTCCCAAAAGAGTTAGGGAATGGGTTAAGTGTAGGTGATTTTACGGTTTGTGATAGGTTCAATTGTTTGTGTAAGTCTGACCAAGACCAAGCCACCTAGGCTAACTTTAAGGCCAAACAAACCTGTGGGGACTCCCCTTGAGCTCCCCCATGTTGTTTTCAACCTATTAAGTGCTAGAGGTCAAAACTATACAAGTGGAACTCCAAGAAGAGTGAATAGGTGTTTAGAATTTCTAAAGGGTAGGGTTCCACTATGAGTCCTTTAGGATAGTCAATAGAAAATTCCTACGGCTAGATCTTAGCCTCTTAAGAGAAGATGACCAGACCTTAACAAAAGTGAGGTCAACAAGAATCCCATGCAAATTTTGTATCGTTTGATCCTGATCTGCATGAATGCAAGTTAATGCAAGTGCCTTTTGATTTTGCTTCTCGCGAATCACCATTGAGATCCTTTGTGTGGTTCGGTGCTCCGTCAACGTGATCTGCTGTTCTACATGACACGCCTTGACACAATGACTTGCTAGCCAACATGACCCATGCTTCAACCTATCTGTCTTCGTAATCTATGAGACCTAGGTGGTCTACTGACACACTACACCAGCACTCTGATCCATTCATTACCATGACTTGGGTAACAACCTTACTTGCAGTAACCATGCTCCGATCACTAGTGACCAGCACACCCTTCCTATGTATCCCTAGTGTAGGTAGTAGTCCGGCTCCAACTGCCGCCAGTCATCACTATAAAATTTAACATTTTCCCCAATTTTTAGAACTTTATGTAATTTTTAGGCAAGTAAAATCATGTGATAAATGGGGGCGCAATTGATACTTCATCAACAAACTTTGTCATTTTGCATGAATCTCAAGGCAGTATCATGAATCTCAAAGCATTTTTTAGCAAGAAGTATTCAAACTCTATTTAAAGATTATCCAAATCTTTGATTTTAGCAAATTTATTGTCAAACTAACCTTATAGATGAGACAGACACAATGATGCCAAAACTGGTCTGATTCAAGTAAGATTAAGCTTGAATCAAGTCATTAAGCCTCTTTTGAAGTATTTGGTACCCATTTGGAAGGTCAAACTGTAAATCTAACAAATTTATAGTCAAATTGAGCATCTAAACAAGTTGAGTCCAACAAACCTAAGATCACTCAATTTTGATAATATTAAGGTGCTTTATCATACACAAAATGTCATCCAATCAATAGAATCTCTCTGTGTGGTTTGAATTCCTTGCAGGGAGGCCTTTCCTACAATCTAAAATAGAGTTATACCTCATTCAAGAATGTGAACCTTGACCTTAAATTGGAAGAATAACTTTACCCATGGTTAGTTCACGAAAGAGTTGAATTTCAGTGTTGTTCCAAATTGAATACTCGACGAAAACTTCCCAATTCTGCACCTACCGACCATTGCCCACCGACTGTTGTTGACCACCACATGTTGTCCCTTGCTCGTTGCAAAGATGCCATGTGTAGAGTCCAAGACATATATTGTGAACTAGTAAAGCAATGTGTGAATCCACCACTAACAATACAAAGTAACAAAGTATCCTACGAAGCAGTGCATTGTCCAGAGCACGGTACAATAGTGACATGCCTTGAAGATGGAAAACTGAGCTCCTAAAAATTATTCCAACTACAACCACCTCTAATGACTCATGTGCTTATGGGACGAGAGCCTGAACTTGTAATCATCAACTTATAATGATTCATTATAAATGGGCTAAGCCCTTTGATTTTTCCTTTTTTTTTGTTTTTTCACGCAAAAAGGTTGATACACCAAATATTTATATATGCATTTTCCCATATTTTTACTTATTTTTGGTGATATTGCACTTTAAAGGAAGGTGTTTTTCATGTTTTGTGACAAGTTAATTTTTAGGACTTGGAGCAAAACGAAAGCAAAAAGGATGAAATTTGGAGTCAAAATGGAGTTTTTAAAAAAATGTTTAGTGTTGACGGCACCGTTTAATAGAGAACACAGATTCAGTTAAATGGCCACTGACGTTGACGATGCTAGAGTCTGTGCAGACCCTGTTACTAGAAGATTCGATAAATTTGGACACTTTTTAAAGAATTTTTGGATGCACCTATTGGAAAACCAACATTTGACTCTATTTACAGCTGAAATTGATAAGAAAAGACACTCTTCACACTCCTCCGCTCGTTCTTGGCTTTCTTCACCCCCTTCATGCCACTTTGCATCCTTCCACGCCATTCCACACCATTAATGATTTATTTTCTTTATAGTCTTTATTTTTGTGGTGATTTTAAGTGTTAATTCTTCTCTAAGAGTATTGGAGAAGGAGAGATGTGAGAGATTTCTTCTTCCTACATTTCCTCGGAGAGGCAAAAAGGGATTTGCTTTGAGAATTCAGATAAGAGTTGTTTGTTTATTATTATTGTATGAATTTCCTTTTATATATCAAATTTGTGTTTTGTTGTATCTTTCTCATGAAGTCTGAGTAGTTTTCTTTATTTTTCTCCATACTCTAAGATATGGAGAAATGAAGATATAATTTGGATGTGTCAATATTAAAATATAAAATAAATTTTGATGGTTTGTCAACTCCACTCTTAATTTACTTTTCGATCTGGCCAATTGAATTATCAAAATATGTTGTGAAACATATGATCCAGGAAATAGAGTATGAGCTCTACAACAGTGTCAGAATCACATTTAAGTCTATGAAGGAATATTTTGTTAATGAAATTAAGTTCAAATAAATAGAGAAATATACATCGTTGGGTGTAGAATTGGAGATTTTTAAGGTGAAACACCCCTATTTGATCTTAGTGTTTAAGAACTAAAGCAAGAGTTAGCCTTCAGAGGAAGGGAAGTGGGAGCTCTGGAGTGGGATCCAGTATCCTCCTAGCCTAGCCACGGATTTAGGGACTAAACCTATGATTACCCAATGATTTTCTATAACACTGAATCATGGTAGATAATTAAAATTGCTTCTATTTTGCACAATACAAATTTAAATCATTTATCTCATCTCATTTCACCAAAACTTATTGTAGTGGGAAAGATGCTTTTTCATATTAGAAAACTTCATCACATAAATATAATTTAGTAGTTACTATTTTAAACTTTGCATTAAAATTTTGTTAGTATTTAATAATTTAGTTTTGATAGTATCTCAAACGTTTGAATTTAGTGAAAGTAATTTAGTTATATTTATGTGAATTTCATAGTAAATTTATCATTTCAAATTTAAACTTTCCTCGTGGGATTGATATTTGGGACTAAAATTGAAAGTCTTATCTTACTTGATAACGATACATATACTTACGTAGAATCCCAACATTAAGTGCTTAACGTTATTATTCATAAAATACCACATCAAGTTTTTGACACCGTTGTAAAGCATAGTCAACTTTATAAAATTTACACAACTATATTTTCACGTGATCAAGTTTTTGACACCGTTGTCGGGGAATGTAACAGTAAATTAAATAGTTTTGATAAATTAAGAAATTTAAAGACAAAGTACAATATATATATATATATATATATATATATATATATAATAAAAAATCTAAAAAATATTTAACTTTATATTTAAGAGTATTTTTAAGAAATTTTTCTTTGCTTATTATATTTGCTTATGCGAAATATTGGATATGAAGGTTTAGTACCTTATGATTCAGAATTAGAATGTTCTACTAGAAAAATTTGAAAAAAATAAAAAAAAATTAAAATTTTGAATGAAATGGCAAATAACTTAGATAATCAAATAAATAAAAATTGACAAAGACCTTAAAAAATTATGCTAATTCGATAGCAGATGAACTTCACTTAAGTATTCAAAATCCTGATGTTGCTGCTAATTCATTAGAGCTTAAACTTGACATTATCCAAATGGTACAAAATAATTAGTTTGGAGAAAAACGTACTAAAGATTCTAACTTACATCTTGCTAGTTTTCTTGAAATTTGTGCTACTTTTAAATATGATGGAGTGTCCAATGATGTTGTTAGGCTTAGACTTTTTTCCTTTTTTCATTAAGGGATAAAGGTAAAGCTTAGTTATATTCATTAGCACCTGTATCTATCAAGGGGCTGCTATTAGAAATATTGAAAATCAATTAGGACATATTGCTACTACACTTAGTAACAGACTTTCAGGAAATCTTCCAAGTACTATGGAAGTTAATCCAAAAGATTAAAATAAGGAGCAAATTAAAGCTATTCAATTACGAAGTGGAAAAAGTTGGAATAATAATCCAAAGAAAAACTGAAGTTGATGAAGAGAAGAAAGATATTGAAAGTGTCCATAATGAAAATGAATAAATACAAGTTCTCTTAGAAAAACCATTACCTCCATTTCCTCAACGATTAATGCATAAGAATAGCGACAAACAATTTACATTTTTTTTTTGGAAATCCTTAAAAAAAGCTAACGATAAATATTCCTTTCATTGAGGCTTTGGAACAAAGGCTAAGTTATGTGAAATTTATGAAAGATATACTAAACAAGAAAAGGAAGTTTGCAGATCATGAAACTGTTGCACTCAGTGAAGAGTGTAGTGCTATTATTCAGAAAAGCTTCTTAAAAAATTAAAAAATCCTGGTAGTTTTACTATACCTTGTGCAATTGGTGAAAATTTTTATGGAAAAGCCTTATGTGATTTAGGAGCGAGTATCAATCTTATGCCTCTATCAATTTTTAAACATTTAGATTTAGGAGAGATTTCCCCTACTAGTATAACTCTTCAGTTAGTTAATTGATCAATAACCTATCCTAAAGGAGTTATAAAAGATGTATTAGTAAAAGTGAATAAATTTATGTTTCATGTAGACTTTATAGTATTATATATGGAGGAAGATAAACAGATTCTTATTATTTTGGGGAGACAATTTCTTGCAACAGGGAGAGTTGTGATAGATGTGAAAAAAAGGAGAATTAATATTGAGAGTGAACAATCAAGAAGTAACATTTAATATTACAAAAGCTATGAAATACCTTATAATATAATAAGATAATGAATGTTTTAAGGTGGAAGTTACTGATTATCTAAGTAGTGAGCAATTTAAGAAAGAGTTTTAAGAAAAATTAAGGCAAGAAGAATTTAGTGAGAATGAAAATGAAATAAAAGAAGAAAATTTAGATTATATTCAGGACAAATTTGAAACTTTAGAGTTGTTGGAAAATGATAATAAAATCTTATTCCTTCAAGTATTAAACCATCTGAACTTGAACTGAAAGTATTACCTGCCATTTAAAATATGTGTTTTTAGGAGATTCATCTACATTGCTTGTTATTGTATCTTATGAGTTAACTGAAATTCAAGAACAAAACTTAATAGAAATGCTGAAAAGATATAAAAAGGCTTTTGGATGGACTTTAGTAGATATTAAAGGAATTAATCTTGCAATTTGTATGCACAAAATTCTATTAGATGAACAATACGAACCTAAAGCTGGTTCTTAGAGGAGATTAAACCCAATAATGAAAGAAGTTGTTAAAAAAGAAATCTTAAAATGATTAGATGCTAGAATTATATATCTTATTTCAAACAGTGCTTGGGTGAGTCCAATTCACAGTGTTCCAAAGAAAGGAGGAGTGACCGTTGAAGTAAATAGAAAAATGAATTAATTTCAGTTAGACAAGTTACTGATTGGTGAATTTGTATAGACTATAGAAAATTAAACATGACCACTAAGAAAGATCACTTTCCCTTACCATTTCTAAACCAAATGTTAGATAGATTGGCTGGAAGCAAATATTACTGCTTTTTAGATGGATACACCGGTCAAATTTCAATTGCTCCTAAGGATCAAAAGAAGGCAACATTTACAAGCCCTTATGAAACATTTGTTTTTCGTAGAATGTCTTTTAGACTATGTAATGCACCTGTGACATTTTAAAAATGTATTATGTTAATTTTTAACAATTTGATTGAACATGGAATGGAAGTATTTATGGATGATTTCTCTATATTTGAGACTTCATTTGATTTTGTTGACCTCACTTTTGGTTGAGGTCTAGAAATTTCTTTAGTATCCTAGGTCTAGCCATAGGATTTTCCTATTGACTAGTCTTAGAAAACTAGAAAAGGTACCCCCACCATTAGAAATTCAAAACTCTTCTCTTTACTTAACTTGAAGTTCCACATATTAGTCTTAACCTCTAGCATATAGTAGGTAAGATCATTATGTGAGAATTCAAGAAGAGTTCCTATAGGACTACTTGGCCTTAGGATTGACCCTGGATATTGGTTTGGAACTAAGGTACACGATATCCTCACAATATCTTGGCTAAAACCAATACATAAGATCTCAAAATGAGGGTTTTATTGATCCATGATTCATTTAGAATGGATAGCTATCCAATTCTATTTGAAATACTAATCTTGGGTCTTTTGCCTCAAACACCCCCAAATTACCTAACTGCCCTTAAGACCTTCCTTTAATCCAAAATCCAAAAATCCCATAAAATCCCAATAAATCCCAAATATTTTCAATTTTATTTCTTTCAACTACCACATGGCCCAATTTGGTCAATTTGGCCATCTTTAGCCAAAATACCCTCAAAATTACCAAAATTATTAAAATACCCTTGGTATCCCAAAATTTCCCAAAACCTCCAAAATCACTCCAAATGTCCTCAAAACCCATTTGGACCCATCAATTGGATTCAATTTGACCAATTTGACCATTTTGACCAAAACCCCCAAATTGCCTTTAAAGGCCCAATTTCCCCAAATTTACTTTAAATGTCCATCAATTTTGATCCAATATCCACCAATTTCAATCATAAACTCAAATTCACCTTACATGTGACCAATTTAAACCAAATCCAAGATCAATTGGTCCATAATTGGAGCCCAATTTTGATTTGGGTCAAAACCCCCAATTTTGACTTAATCTCACCCAAATGAACTCATAGCGTAGTCAATTGGCCTCA
>NEWO01000781.1:158613-171347 GCA_003013225.1 Phalaenopsis aphrodite | reverse complement strand
CATAATGTAAACCCTGTTTAATTTCTTATATTAAATAGGGGAATTTGTCGGTCAATACATTGGTTTCGTAGATCAAACGGATGTCATAACTTTCTTTAGTTTATTTGATCAAGCCTCACCCTCAATTCTTGTGTTCATCCTTAGGGATAGATATAGGATTTGAGGTAAAGCGCTCTTTCATCTAAACTATGAAAATTATGGGGTCAGTTTGACTTCATCTTTTTCAAAACTAAATTTTTTTTAACATCCTTCCGAAGCGGGCAACGAGATTTTAATTCTGATGACCGACAGCTTCTTACGGGCAAACCCTACTCCAAAAATAGTGCCGACAGACTTATGTTTAAATAATTTAGAAAAAGTTCTGGAATTATGTGGAAAAATCAACCTAGTACTAAATTGGGAAAAATTTCAATTTATGGTTGCAGAAGAAATTGTACGTAGGCATAAAATTTTTGAAAATGACATGGAAGTAGATCCTAAAAAAAGGAAGTATCCGGCCCGACTAAGCATTTATGACGCTTTGATCCTGTCAAAGGAGATGAGAGAAGCTCTGGTTATAGCTTTGCTTGACCCAAAGATTTGTCTAGCTCAGTTGGTCAGCACATCTTGAGATGAAGTTTGCTCAGTTAAAGAATAGTCAGAGGTAACCTTCACAGATGAAGATTTGCTGCTTGGTACCACTGACCACAATCGACCACTCTACATCTCGGTCAACATCGGTAGATTCATATTATCTAGAGTTCTGGTAGATCCAGGAGCATCTCTCAACTTGTGAGCCTACGGTCGTTAGCCTATTTGAACATTAAAGCCAAAGAGCTTACGACCGATAAAATGATGCTAAGAGGATTTAATAAAAAAAGAATAAAGAGCCCTTGGATCGATCACATTACTTATGAAGGTCGGAGAACTAGCAACAACAACTAAATTTTATATCATCGATGTCGAGACCTCTTTTAACACTCTACTTGGTCGATCGTGGATTCATAAACACAACATGGTTTCTTCATCTCTACATCAGTGCATCAAATACTGCAAAGAAGGATAAGAATACTGCATCAAAGGAGATCTACAATCGTTTTCAATTCATGAAGTCAGTATTCATGAAGATGCTGCCTACTAAGCGCCACCAAAGAAAACTATCTTCTCGCGCGAGATTTTGACAAACAAAAATGAAGATTCAGAAAAATCACAAAAAGGAGGACATTCAACTCTGCTTCAATGATCTTCCACAATGCTTCTACATCAAATTGGTGGAGCTTCTTTTGGTTCGCGCACTTGAGGTTGAGGCCGAGGCGTGGATGAGGAAGCTTCAATACAATTGTTGAAAAGACTAAGCCAATCATCAACATTGGTGATTAAGATAGTTCTAAAGATGAAATAATGATGACCAAATAGAAGAAACCTCAGTACGAGATATCCTTAGAAGATACAGAGAAAAGTGAATATGAAACAATGTATGATCGGATAAACCACTATGTGAATACTATGATCACTACTTCGATCCTCTCTCAAAAGGTCGAGAGTTTAGAGGTCAAGGAAGTCCATAGTGTTGGTTTAAGACCGATCAAAATTTACCGTGCTTCTACCTCTACTAATCTTGAAAATCATATAAATTTGGATGATGATCCTAACGAATTAATGGAATTGCCTTTTGCTTACTTTTCGCCTTATGTACAAAAGTTAATTCAATAGGGACATTTGCCAAAACAAATGCCAAAAGGTAAACTACAACTTTTTGAAAAATTATGGAGTGTTAAACGTCGAACTCCAAACTTGAAAGAGGATTCATAATTTTGTTTGGTTGTTACTAGTAAATTAGGAGAGGATTACCTCGATATAAAGGATGACTCTAATGATCAACCAATAGAAGATGCTCTGCCAAAATTTGTTGACGAAATCAAGTCAACTGTCAACGAGTTAAAGAAAATTAACCTCAGGACTGAAGAACAACCCCGACCTACCTTTATAAGTTCTTTACTCAACGATGAATAATTTTTAGAATTGATCAAATTGTTAACAGAATTCAAAGATTATTTTGCCTAGAGTTATGATGAAATGCCAGGACTGTCAGCAAAAATAACAGTTCATAAACTTGGGGTGGACAAAGATATGACTCTTGTACAACAAGGCCCAGACGAATGCACCTCGAAATAGAACAACAAGTCATAGCCGAGGTGAAGAAATTAATAGACGCTAGCTTTGTGCGGAAAGAGTAGTACCCCACATGGTTAGCTAACAATGTTCTAGTCATGAAGAAAAATTGACAGATACAAGTTTGTGTCGATTTCAGAGATCTAAATAATGCATGTCAGAAAGACGAGTTTCTGCTACCAATACCAGAAATGATGGTGGATATCACTTCTACACACAAAACTTTCTCCTTCATAGATGGATCGTCAGGGTACAACCAAATCAAGATGACTCCTAAGGATGCAACACTTACAGCCTTCAAGACACCGATTGAAGTTTTCTGTTACACAATAATGTCGTTTGGGTTAAAGAATGTTGGAGCTACATACCACCCAGCAATGACAAAGATTTTTTATGACTTCATTCCCAACCAAGTAGAATGCTACGTGGATAGTTTGCTCATCAAAAGTAAACGAAAAATAGACCATTTGTATGATTTGAGGATTGTTTTTGAACGGTTACGATGACATGACCTTAAAATGAATCCCTTAAAGTGCGTCTTTAGCTTTACCTCTGGGAAATTTCTAGGATTCGTTGTCCGTCATTGGGGAATCGAGATTGACCCCGATAAGATTAAAGCCATCTTGGAAATGCCTCCTCCTAAAACTTTGAAACAACTACGTTCCTTCCAGAGGAAGTTGACATATCTGAGATGTTTTATCTCTAATCTCTCAGGTAGGTGTCAGGCCTTCTCGACATTAATTAAAAAGGACACAAAATTCATTTGGGAAGAGAAATACCAGCGGGCCTTTAAGAACTTTAAATAATATTTAATGACACCTCCTATTTTAGCAGCCCCTATCCCAGGGAAACCTTTGATACTTTATACTACTGCCTTAGATGACTCTCTTGGAGCCCTCTTAGCCCAAGTCAATGATAAGGGTAAGAAAAACACACTCTACTACTTAAGTCGTCACCTAATACCGACGGAGATGAGATATCCACCTATTGAGAAGAATTTTCTGACACTAATTTTTGCCGCCCAAAAACTTAGACATTACATGCTCTCTCATAAAATTACCCTAATCTCAAAAGTTAATCTGTTGCAATATTTGATGACCTGACCAACACTCTCTGGACGTCTAGCAAGATGGTCTATGATTTTATTGCAATTTGATATAACTTTTGTTCCCCTCCATGCTATCAAGGGAAAAATTCTAGCTGAATTTCTCACTGCACACCCACTGCCAGCTAGGTCCCCCTCAACGATGAACTACTAGATGAACAAGTACTACAAATGGAATTCTCTAGTGCGCAACGCTGGGAAATGTAGTTCTATGGTGCTTCATCAGCCAGAAAAGACAAAGGCTCAGGCACAGTTATACCAGGAAAAGCAGGTATCAATTTGATCTTTATCACGCCAGATAAAGGTATGTTGAGGTTCTCATACCACCTGATAGAGCCGTGCACCAACAACGAAACAAAATACGAAGCCTTAATCACAGGGTTGGAGTTGACAATTTCGATGAACATAATAGATATTGCCATCTACGGTGGCTCTCAACTTGTCATCCAACAAGTCGCCAGAGAATACAAAATTCTAAAACCAAGATTAACATAATATCACTGATATGAAATGAAGCTGCTGGAGCAGATTCCCAATGTGACTTTCTCTGAGGGAGAAAATGCCCATGCTGATGCACTAGCAAAAATTGTTAAAGAACTGGCATGTCCCCCAGAGGATTTAATTTAAATCACAGTACAAGGAAGATAGGTTTTGTCTCAAATTGACCTTGAAAATCTACACAAGCTCGGAAAAGAAGAAACAGTAAATGTGGTTGCAAATATCAAAGAAGATTGGCGTAAACTATTGATCGAATATTTGCGTATTGGAAAGCTACCAGAGGACAAGTTTGAAGCACAATACCACGAAAATGTTTATGTTGTATGCTCTAGTAGGTGATGTCCTCTATAGAAGATCGTTCGATCAGATGCGGTTACGGTGCTTAAGCAGAGCCGATGCACAAAATATTGTCAAAGAAGTACATGCCGGATTGTGTGGCCCTCACCAGTCAGGGCCAAAGATGAAAATAAAGATCAAAAGACTCGGATATTATTGGCTAGCAATGATGTTTGACTGCATGGAGACAGCCATAAAATGTCATCAGCGCCAAGTGCATGGGGTGGTCTTGCACCAACCTCTGAATGTACTACACCCAACTGTTGCTTCGTGGCCATTAGAGTGTTGGGGCACGGACATAATAGGTCTGATAGACTCTTCATCTTCTAAAGGACACAAAGTTATTATTGCCGCTACAGACTACTTCTCTAAATGAGCAGGACAATACCGCTACAAGAGGTTACAATACAGCATGTCCTCCAATTCTTCAAAAGCCAAATCGTCTACCGTTTTGGTGTACCACGCAGAGTAATCTCCGACAACATGATGACATTCAAAAGTTTAAAAATCAACAAAATTTTCAAATTACATAGAATAGATTGGAGATACTCTACAATTTACTATCCTAGAGCAAATGGATTGGCCGAGGCCTTCAACAAGACATTGGTACAGATTTTAAAGCAAACACTCGTTGAAAATAAAAGAGATTAACAAAACAAATTGCTAGAAGCTTTGTGAGCCTACTAGACAACATTCAAGACTCCCACTTAGTATATACCTTACATGCTCGTGTACAAGTCTGAAGCCGTACTGCCACTAGAAATTCAGACGCCGCATCTTAGAGTCGCAGTCACCAATCAACTTACAATAGAGGAAAGTATAAAGCTAAGACTTGAATAACTAGAGAATATTGAAGGAAAACAGCTTGAAGCACAACAACATTTGGAGCTTTATCAGGCAAAGATGATGCAAGCTAACGAAAAATTGGTCCGCCCAAGGACATTTAAATTTGGTGACCTCATCTTTGTACTCGAAATGCCTATTCTTGCATGCCATAAGATAGGTGAAAAATTCAAACTAACTTGGCAATGACTAATTGTTGTTGAAAAGGTCTACATAGGAGGAGCCTACCAATAAGTAGATTTTTGGGATGAAAGACCTATGATGCAATCAACGGACGGTACCTGAAAACATACTAGACAACCTAACGTTGCTTATCACCGCTTGATTTAAAAATTGTAAAATTTTGATGGTTCTGAGGGTTATCTATGTGGCCAAAAGTCTGTGACCGGGTCCAAAAATTTTGTTATTAACCTCCATTTAATGAAGAATTTGGAAAATTACACACTGCAATTCTCTTTTCTACCTTTAAGTTTAAATTTACTATTATACTAAATTAAACAAAATAAATACATAAATAAATAACTTCTTCACCAAAAAAACTTAAAATTTCGTCTAACTAAAAAACTCTATTTTTTTCTTGTTTAAGTTAAGTTTCAGCTCACTGATGTTTTTTTAGTCGTATGCAGAAAAATGTCAGGTCAGAAGTTGATCTTTGCCTTAAAGCATGGCTAGAACCTTGCACTTAATGAGGAGATGACACCACAAGGTGACAGTCGGTGCTATTTTGGGGGTTTGTGGGGAGTTGTCCGTAAGAAGCTGCGGTCACCGGAGTCGAAATCCCGTCGCCTGCTTCCGAAGGACGTTGAAGTATGAAATTAAACTGACCCATATTTTTCATAGTTTAAAATGAAAGAGCACTGTACCTCAAATCCTGTGTCTATCCCGAAGGATAAACACAAGACTATAGGATGAGGCTCGATCAAATAAACTAAGGAAAGTATGACGTCCGTTTGGTCTGTGAAACCTTTGTATTTGCCGACAAGTTCCCTTATTTTATATAAAGGATTAAATAGGGTTTATATTAAGTTGGGTTTGCACATGCTTCCTATAAGGGCAAGCCCCTATAGTTAATTACATCTTAAACGACCAAAGTCACTTAAAAAGACTCTCGATAAAAATCAAGAAATATTATCTTCAAGGAGTTTCAAAGGGTATAACTCTTCAATGAGATCAGACGTAGATTTGTGAAAGGGAATTGGTTCAAATTTAGAACATTTAATTGTAGAATCCAAATGAGGAGGAACTAGGGGATGTCATGGATCTAGAGGAGAACCCCAGTGACTTCCCAAGCTATCCTACTGTTTGGTTTAAATTTAGAGGAGAAAACTTTAAGTATTTTATCCTATCAATTTTATTAGTTAGGGCTTATATTCATGTGAAACAATCACACAAATAGCTTGGAAGATATGAGGATTTAGGTCGTGACGGACGACAACCTCGGAATCTCATGATGAGTTAGGGCTTATATTGTATAACAAGGATATACAAAGGCCTAAAGATAAGGTGTGAATTTACGTTGCATAAGCAAGCAACCTTAAAGTCCTACAGCTTTTTTGTTTGAGTCTAAGGAAGGAAGAGTGGTTTAGTTGAGGAAGACTTGTTTTGTTGTTGAAGATGGTCGTGCTGCCCACCATGCTAGATCCAAGGTCCTCACCGCGACGAGTTTGAGTTTTCTAGTGTGTCAAGTTATAATTTCAAATCAGGTGGCCCTATGATTGCAGTTCTTTAAATTTTATAAGGGCATATTAAAGTTGATTAGAGCGACACCAGTTAGGATCCTACGATTCCCTCGTTCTGGCACCACTATTTTCTATTGGATTCACTTAGTCCAAATGAACTTACAAAATCCAACTTAATGAGTTCCATAATTTCATTTAAACCATGGGAAGCCTCATTAGCAACCGTAGGTTACCTCCTCTGAGGGATTCCAGATCATCCGATAGAGACATCTTAATTTAGTTGCAACTATAGTTTTGTGTGATGTTTGTGATTAAATTTTGAGTTGTGTTATATTTTGAATGTTGTGCCGGTGGATTTTATCTTGGTTGATTTTAGTTTTGGTTTTGGGCCTTGGTTTTGGTTAACATGCAAGTTTATGTTGTTTTCATACATGTAGGTAAATGCAAGTATAAAAAGAAACAAATTAAGCATAAAGAATGTAAGGTAAAGGGCACAAGAAAGACAGTACTATAAACTGTAAAAGCGTACCTGGCAAGTATTCTCGTTCCACCACCTGAAACTTAAAAATGCATGTGAGGACATTTATGAAGAGCATGAAAATTAAAGTTATGGTGGATTTCCTAACTCTATGTTGTATTTTGGTGAGTCCTTAAAAGTTTAATTAAGGATGATTTCATTAAGAAAAGTATATTAAGTTTAATGGACCTCTGAGGTATCCAACAAGTTAGGAGGAGGAAACAGGTCCATACCTCCCTCTCACCAACATGTGAAAAGCCTCGAGTCCATTTAAACTTATTATATTGCTTAATGTTTCATCCTGTGAATACTTCTAATGCCCAGTGAACATTGATGTCTTAATTATCCCTAAGAAAGAGGTAATTATCATTTATCATTTAATTTGAAAATTATGCAAGTGAATTTCCTTAAAGAGCAAGTTGGTGTAACCTGAACACTTAGCCAAATTTTTTAATTAGTCTTAGTGGTGTTTCAAGGATGTTGATTATGTTATGTTTATTTCTCTAATCCTCATTTAGTCAATTTTGATTTGGCCTAAGTTGCCACTAAGCCCTTAAGGCCTAGGTGAGTGTCTTAATTAGTTTTAAAAATTTTAAGCTTCAAGTGGTCATGATTCATGATTTGGATTTTATTTGAAAATCAAAATAGGGGTATTAAATTGATTAATTATTGACTTCAAAAGTCATACCCCTAAGTCCATGATCATTTAATTTTAATAAACTTCCAAACTTTAATAATTTAGAAATTTATTAACTTAATTAAGAAAGTGAGATTGGTTTCTACCAATTAACCCCTTGTGTTCCAAACATCAAATAAATTGATTAAGATCAAAGGTTGCCCATTTCCCTCCTTGACTCAACCCTAAATGTTAATTAAGGCTAAATTTACAAAATTACACATTTGCCCTTAAGGCTCTAACACTTCATAATTTGTCAAATTCAATTCAAATGACTTTAAATTTTTTATCCTACCTCATTCATGGGTCAATTAAGACATCAAAGTAGAAAATGCGATTTTTTAGAATTTAATTTATTTTATATAATTATTTTCATGCAAAAAAAAAAATTTTTCAAAGAAAATTTCTAACTTAACTAAGGTAAATCCCAATCCCTTGAAATTTTTATAGGAGGTGGACCTAGACCAGAGATGCCTTTGGACCAAATTTCATAATTTTATGAATTCTCTATGATTTATCATATTTATTTGAAGTTCTCAGTTATTTAAAAAAAAAATATTTTAAATGATGGAAAATAAATGCCTTTGAAAAATCTCTCTAAGGTCAGAGAACCCGGAGGAGCAAATTTCATATTTTTCTAATTTTTTTTTGATTTATTGGAATTATTTTAATGAAGACTCATTTTTAGCCTTTAAAAATTATTTTTAAGCTTTGAAATTCAATATCTTTATTTAGAAGATCAGAAAAATTATTCTAATTGTTCCTAAGTGATTAGGAAGAAATTTAGAATATTTGCATGAATTTTGTTATTTTTGTGTGTTTTTTTTTATGAATTTTTAATTATTTTAAATATTTTAAATAGGTTAAAAATCAAGTTTTTATTCAAAATATTATTTTATTTTCATAAAATATCCCTAATCACAGAGAACTCAAAAAACTAAGTTTCATAATTTTTTGAGTGGTATTTTGATTTTTTAAAAAATATTTAGGTGGCAAAAGTGGTATTTATCTTTAAAAATCAACTTAAGTTACCAAATGAACTCAAAATATTTTGAAATTTTTATAGTGAGTTCTTTGGATCATAAACCACAGTTGAGATTAAAAATCAAGTCATTTAAATGTTTATATATTCCAAAACTAATTATTTTAGTGATTTAGTGTTTGTAAAATTTAAGTACATTTTAAATGACTTGACCCATGAAATTATTTCCAAAAGCTTCTCTGGTCATGGCGGATCTTCCAAAATTTTCTTAGAATTTTCTAATCAATATGCTAATTTTAATGATTATTTTAAGGAAATAATGTGCAAGATCTTGAAAAATATGGCTCTTTGTATAGGAACATCCTCTAACTTTGGAAAAATTAGAGGATGTTTCCCTTAATAGAGGCTACAACATGCCAAAGTTTCAAGCCAAGGTGATGTATCAATATGCATGGAGAATTAAATGATCCCAAATAGTGCTTAATTAATTAAAAATATTTTATGCATCAAATGGACTTGATATTTATTTCACATTATTCTCCTCTATTCACTTAGCAAGAGAGTATTTTTATTTTTTTTTGTGATTTTTCTACACAAACTTATGGATTTTTGAAGTTTAGGGAGTTTAAATAAATAGAAAAAGCTCTATTTTTCTTTTTAAACCACGCGCGCTGACTAGATCCTATGCAGCTCCGAAACTCCATGCGACGCTCTCCTATTTGACGCCGTCGTTCACGCTAGCAGCCACGTGTTCCTATTTTTATGCCCTGAAGCGCTATTTGGCTCAATCTCCTTCGTTCATTTGATACACGCTCGATCAAACGACTCTCTGTTATCGTTTCAGATAGAATGATCCCATGACCGTCCATACTAATACCCTATAAACTCAGCCTAGACTCAACCAAATCTCCTCAGGTTTGGTCCTATGGACTCGTCTAAGTAAGACGAACACATCTATACAGTAATCATGCAATTAATTTAAACATAATTAAATGGAGAATCGAAATAGGCTCGGGATGAGGTGAGGTTTTATACCTTGGCTCTGAGATGTGAAGCATCAATCAGAGGGTCTTGGCACATTCGTTGTGATCCAAAGAGGCTAGAGATTAATTCTCTGGTCTTGGTGTAAGGCCTAGGTATTAATTTGATCATGATCGGATTTGGGTGTTGGTCTAGAGCTATGGTAGAGGCTCCGTGGAAGAAGGATTTTATGGGGCATTGGTTTCTTTCACTATTTTAAAGGTGTGGGTAGATTTAATTTGAGTTTGGGTGGACTGTGGAGGTGTATTGGGTTCTGTCCTAGTTTCCGACAAGGTTCCAAGCTTAAATATGAGCTCCAGCAATGGGAATTGGTGAGGGAAAACAGTTGGAATGCACTGAGGGGATCTTAGGGATGCTCTATGTGAAGTTTGGAGAGGCCTCACTAAGGAAATTGGAGCACACCTCCCATGGCCTTGGAGGTGAATTTTTATAAAAATGGTCATGGGAGTGGCTCTTAGGGCATAAACTTGGGTGCATTGTGGTGCTTAGGTGGAGGGCAGAGGAGCTCCATCAATTGGTTTGGCTGAGCTGGCCTCTAGGCTTGATTTGGGTGAGATGCCATGGGGGAGGCTCTCAGTTTTGAGCTTTTCCGGCCACTAGGCCTGCCAGCCGACCAAGGGGAGGTGGCTAGGAGCTCAGGGAACCTAGAGGAATATGTCACACCAATTTAATGCAATAATACCTAATTTTGGTAAGGATATCTTAAGCACATGCATTTTTGGAAATAATATCCCTTGATTTGGGGGACCTTTGGTCCATGGCTTGATTTAGGTGGTTTCATGGTGTTTGGACTGGTCACTAAGTCCAACTAACGACTATGATGAGGTTAATTTGGTGACTTTAGGGTGGTTAGATCACATTTAGTGCATGGGTCCAAGTGGGTGCAAATGACCAAAACTTGGGTTTGGGCTAGGTTAGCCATGTCAATTAGCCCAAATAAATGTTGAATTTGGTGTAGTTGATCATAAGGAACAACTTTGGTGAAAAATGGAAATGGTTTTGAGCTCAATTGAAGGGTCAATTTTAGGGAATTTTGAACTTTAATCAATTTGGTCATGTTGGGCTAGGCTTGGGTCTAGCTTGGGTTAGCCTTGGGATAAGTCCAAATTGATTATTGTAAATGGTCAATAAGAACCCTATGAAGAGTTTTCAACATGAATTGGATGCCAATTTGGGGGTTAAGGCAATCAATTGGGTTAAATTTGGAGACTCAGCCAATTTGGGGCTAAGTTTGAGAATTTTGGATTTAGGAAAAGTAAAATGGATTTAAGGCTTCACCAAGGCCAATTGATGGTTGCTTTTGATGTGTAGGAATTTTATGAAGATTTTGTAACATTAATTTGGTCCAATTGACTAGGCTATAGACTTAATTTGGTAAGATTGGGTCATATGATCAAAATTGGGGTTTTGACCTAAATCAAAATTGGGCTCAAATCATGGACCAATTAAGCTTGAATTTGGTTTATCTTGGCCATCTAAAGAGTAAATTTGAGTTTAGGATTGGAATTGGGGCCAATTGAGATCAAATTGATGGACATTTGGGTTGAATTTGGGAAATTTGGGCCCTTAAAGGCAAATTTAAGGGTTTTGGTTAAAGATGGTCAAATTGGCTAAATTGGGTCATGTGGTAGCTGAGAAAAATGAAATTAGAAATATTTGGATTTTATTGAGATTTTCTAGGAATTTTTGTAATTTTTGGGATTTTGGGCACAAGAGGGGTATTTCAGTAATTTGGGGGTGTTTTAGGGGTAAAAGGCCAAGATGGGTATTTTGATAGAGTTTAGGTACCAACCATCACCAACAAGACATGGACCAATGGAAACCCCATTTTAGGTCCTCTACATAGTGGTCTTAGCCAAACCATAGCCCTAGGGCTGGTAGGTTTAGGGGACCATCAACATGAGTATCACAAAAATATCAAGGGACCTAGGCTAGAAATTTGAGTTCAGGGTTGTGCGTGATTGTGAGTGTAGATGAGTGCAGATGACTGTAGTGAGTGTAGTGAGTGCCTTAGCTCCAGACCAACACTTAGGGTCAACCTGAAGGTCCAGTAGTCCTAAGAGTGACTCTTCTTGAGTTTCCCCTATAGTGACACCACCTACTAAGTGCTTAGAGGTTGAGACCAACATGTGGAACTTCAAGTTGAGTAGAGAAGAGTTTGGAATTTCTAGTGGTGAGGGTGCCTTTTCTAGTTTTCTAAGAATAGTCAATAAGAAAATCCTATGGCTATACCTTAAGCTACTAAAGAGGAAAAAACTAAACCTCAACCATAAATGAGAACAACAAATGGACCCCCAATAGGTGTAGTGTGCTGGACAGGCACACCGGGCGTATTGGCGTTGACCGACAAGATCAACAAAAACCAATACAAACTCCTAAGTCAACAGACCCGAAAATATTTGTAGGGTTGTGTGTGTGATTTGTTTCTGCTGGGGAATTAGCAGGTGAGTGTTTGATAAAGTCAAGAAGTAAGGACTCTCGCTAGGGGTTGGAGAGTGGACTTTGAGTTATGAAATTTCAGAAATTTCTATAGGATGGGAGTGAGTATATAAGTGCTGACTCCGAGGTGGGAATTGAAATTTAAGTATCAATTCCAAAAAGACAAGAAGAGTCGGAATGTAAGGACAGACCTTGAATGTAATGAATAAAAAATACAGAATTGATTTGGAAATGAGAATTGAAATGTAGGTCAATTCTTAAAAGAGAATGTCGAATGTAAGTACCGACCTCGAATGTAATAAATCAGAAATGTAGGACTGAGAATTGAAATGTATGTCAATTCTCAAAAGAGAGTGTTAGAATGTAAGGGCCGACCTCGAATGTAATAAATCAGAAATGTAGGACTGAGAATTGAAATGTATGTCAATTCTCAAAAGAGAGTGTCAGAATGTAAGGGCTGACCTCAA
>NEWO01000781.1:145291-157777 GCA_003013225.1 Phalaenopsis aphrodite | reverse complement strand
TATTTTTTATTTATGTTTTATTTATTGTTGAAGATTTGTTATTTCGTTCTTTGTTCATTGAAATTTTGAACCATCGCATGGTTCGCGACTTTCACCCATCGCATAAAAAGACAACTGACAAAAAGACACAATTTGAGAGAAATTTCCATTAATTTGCTCCAAAAGCGATGCCAACAATCAGACATATGCTAACGCCTCAAAATGTACATTATGTAATCCATGTAAAAATACGTTGAGAATCATCTCATGCTATGAGTACATCGTAGACTGAATATATCAAATGCATGTCATGCTGTTAAAAGAAAGAAAGTGAACCTTCTGTGCCAGGTATGTTGAGCTCCTGATTAAGCAGACCTTCTAAGTCATGCTCCAGGATAAGAGTTCCCTCGCATGTACTTAGAGGTACAACCTTCTCATAGCTCGTACGGAAACAACTCCTCCAATTTTGGGTCCTGCTGGAATCCATACAGTATTTTACTGTTGTCCATCTTGCTGAAAGTCATAGACACCCTACGGTGTCGTACTCCTGGAATGCAATGTTTGGTAACATCTGCAGTGTTGCCCTTGAGAACAAGTACTAAACCGACTAGAAGAGGAATCTCCACAAAACCTTTGAATTCACTAGGGCTGACGATATCGATTTCTTTCCCAAATAGAATATTGCTTTTATTCATGAACGAGTTCGTGCAGAAAGGTCTCACAAAATTATGATGATCGATGTGTGGGGGAATGCAGTCACCTTCTTCATAAATGTTAATGATGTAACTGTTGGGGATGCAAGTAGCAGGTAGAATATTCCACTTGACCATTATCTTGATCATCCATTTTATTATTAGTGGTAACATATCCACTTGGTCATATCTGAGGATCCTAGGAGGATTCTCTTGTCTGTCGTTTATGATTGTAGCAACAACCGCATTGGATGGTGATTCTTCCCTTTCCCCTCATCCATTTCTTTGGCTCAGAATGTCATTTCCATGAGAAGGCCCGCTCGACCTCTGTCTCTTAAATTGAAGATGCAGTCCATAATGCTTCTTTGATCAGTCTCGGAGAAAACCCTGGTATATAGCATCAGGCCTTCCAATATGTTAACGAACATCCCCTGAACTTCTTCATAGAACTCAAATTCTCTTTTATTTACTCTACTTATCTTGTAGTATTCTACCATACCAGGGGTTGGCAACTGTCGCAGGCGTTCCTTCCTTTGAGCATTTGCGGGAACCTAAACTGGTGTTGGTCAATCCGGAATATAAGACTCATCCTTTAATGGGATGTACGATCCCGGACTCCACGGTGCATGTTGATGCGTCCCCAGTGGGACATATGGTTCATCTATCGCGAATTTTGGAGTCTGAGACTCGTTGGTCCTTGAAGTGTATTCTTCTAATATACTGAAATGCTGTAGATGCAGAATGTTGCAATCTAGGCATTCTACAAATGCGCCCGTGACTGATGTCACAGCTGGTACCTCAACGTTGCCTGTTGGGCAACCCTTGCATAAGATATCTGGAACTGGGAGCACATCTGATTCTGTCACAAATCCTAACTCTTCATCTGTAGTGGGTAGGCTGGTAGAAGTTTATGTCAGATCTGGGTTGTAAATATGTCCCTCAGGAATGGGGTTAAGAAAATTGCTCACGTCTCTCTGGCGTTTGCGTTCCTGTCGTAGAAAAGCTCTCTACTTATTTTGGCTGGCATTTCTGCGCTACATCCTGCGGAGCGGAGTATTCAGTAATCGTTCATTACGGGCAGCTATCAGGTCCCTTGCTGGAGTGGCTACCTTGGAGGGCAGACGACTGGGCGTCTCCATCGGATCTTGTTCCGCTATCACGTTTTTACCTTTGCGTGACACATTGTCTTGAGTGGTTACCCTCAACAGTGAAGGCAGTCCCTCCTTTTTCTTACTGCTGACTACGTCCATTAGAGGACCCTCGTAGTTCATATCAACTTGGTTCAAATCCACATTGAAATCTATGAAACCTCATTGCGGCGTCATTTTCTCATTAAGTGCGAGGTTCCAGTCGTCTTGGAAGGCAAAGATCAGCCTCTGTCCTGACATTTCTCTGCAGACGACAGAAAAAACACCAGTGGACCGAAGCTTGGCATGAACAAGAACAAAATAAAGTATTTATTAAAGTAAATTTTAGTTTGTTTTGGTGAAGAGGATTATTCATTTTATGTGTGAGTTTCGTTTAATTTAGTAGCATATTTAAATTCAAAATTAGAAAAGAGAACGTGTGAAGTTCAAGAATTTTCTCAAAATTTTCATTATAATGAGGTTAATTACAAAATTTGGATGCGGGCATAGACATTTGGCCACATAGATAACCCTAAAACAATCAAAGTTTCAAAGTTTCAAAGAAAGCATAGGAAAGCGACATTGAGCAACATCAGGTTGCGTAATAGGTTTTCAGGTATCGTCCATTTATCAGTAACATGGGTCTTTCGCCTTGGAAGCCAACTAACTGGTAGGCTCCTCTTATATAAACCTTCTCAACGACAAATGGTCCCTCCCAAGTTGGCTCAAATTTTCCACCTATTTTGTGGCGTGCAAGAATAGGTCTTTTGAGCACAAGCACGAGGTCACCAAATTTCAATGTCCTTGGGCGGGCCAATTTGTCATGGGCTTGTACCATCTTCGCTTGGTAGAGCTCCAAATGTTGTTGGCCTTCTAGTCGTTTTCCCTCGAGACTCTCCAATTCTTCAAGTCTGAGTTTTGCACTTTCTTCCGTTGTGAGGTTGTTGGCAATAGTGACTATGAGAGATGGTGTCTGGCTTTCTAGCGGTAGGACGACCTCAGCTTTGTACCCGAGCACATAGGGTGTACACCGAGTGAGAGTCCTAAAAGTCGTCCGGTAGGCCCACAAGGGTTCTAACAGTTTGTTGTGCCAATCCCTTTTATTTTCATCCAGTTTTTTCTTCAAAATCTGTACCAGTGTCTTGTTAAAAGCTTCAGCCAGACCATTTGCTCTGGGATAGTAAATTGTAGAGTATCTCCTATCTATCCCATGTCTTCTGACGAAATTGTTGATCTTTTTACTTTTGAAAGCTGTCCCATTATCAAAGATTATTCTTCACGATACTCCGAAATGGTAGACAATTTGGCTTTTAAAAAATTGAAGGATGTGTTGTGTCGTAACCTCACGTAACTGTACTGCCTCTGCCCATTTAGAGAAGTAATATGTAGCGACAAGTATAAACCTGTGTCCATTGGAAGATGGAGGNTATGTAGCGACAAGTATAAACCTGTGTCCATTGGAAGATGGAGGGTCTATCAGACCTATTATGTCCGTGCCCCAACACTCGAATGGCCACAAGGCAATCGTTGGGTGTAGCACATTCAGAGGCTGGTGTAAGACCACCCCATGCACTTGGCATTGGTGACATCTTCTGGCTTCATCTATGTCATCGGACATCATTGCTGTCCAATAATAACAGAGTCTTTTGATCTTCATTTTCATTTTTGGCCCTTACTGGTGAGCACCACACAATCTGACATGTACTTCTTTGACAATATTTTGTGCTTCAGCTCTGCTCAAACATCGTAGCCACATCTGGTTGAATGATCTTCTATAGAGAACATTTCCCACCAGGGCGTAAGACATTGCCCTCCTTGTGATGTGGTGCACCTCAGACTTGTTTTCTAGCAGCTTTCCAGCAAGCAAATTTTCTATTAATGGCTTGCACAAATTTTTGCTGATGTCTGCAACTGTATTTATCGTTTCTTCTTTTCCAAGCTTGTGTAGAGTTTCAAAGTTGTTTTGAGACAAGGCTCGTCTTCCTTGCATTGTTACTTCGATGGAATCCTCCGGGGGACACGCCATTTTTTTAGCAAGTTCTGCTAGAGCATCGACATGGGCATTATCTCCCTGAGGAATCTGGTAGAAAATCACCTCATAAATCTGCTCCAAGAGCTTCATTGTGTACTGATGGTACTCTGCTAATCTTGGTTTCAGAATTCTGTATTATCTGGTGACCTACTGGATCACAGGTTGAGAGTCACCATAAATGGCAATGTTTGTTATATCCATTGAGATTGCCAATTCCAATCTGGTGATTAAAGCTTCATATTCTGTTTCATTGTTGGTGCACGACTCTGTCAGGTGGTATGAGAACCTCAATATACCCTTATATGGCGTAATAAAGACCAAACTGATCCCTACTTTGCCTGGTATAACTGGGCCTAATCCATTGTCTTTCTTGGCTGATGAAGCGCCATCGAAGTACATTTCCCAGCTCTGCGCACTAGAAAATTCCATTTGTAGTATTCACTCGTCTAGTAACTCATTGTTGAGAGAGGACCCAGCTGGCAGTGGGTGTTCAGCGAGAAAGTCTGCTAGTATCTGTCCCTTGATAGCACAGAGGGGCACAAAATTTATATCAAATTACAATAAGATCATTGACCACCTCGCTAAATGTCCGGAGAGTGTTGGTCGGGTCATCAGATATTGCAATGGATTAACTTTCAAGATTAGGGTAATCTTATGAGAAAACATGTAATGTCTAAGCTTTTGGGCGGTGAAAAATAACGTCAGACAATTCTTCTCAATAGGTGGATACCTTATCTCCATCAGTATTAGACAACGACTCAAGTAGTAGAGTGTATTTCCTTGCCCTTATTATTGACTTGGGCTAAGAGGGCTCCAAGAGAGTCATCCAAAGCCACGATATAAAGTATCAACGGTTTCCCTGAGACAGGGGCTGCCAAAACAGGGAGTGTCATTAAATATTGTTTAACATCCTAGAAGGCCCACTGACATTTCTCTTCCCAAATAAATTTGGCATCCTTTTTAATTAATGCCGAGAAAGGCTGACACCTACCTGAGAGATTAGAAATAAAACATCTCAAATATGCTAACTTCCCCTGGAAGGAACTTAGCTGTTTCAAGATTTTTGGAGGAGGCATTTCCAAGATAGCTTTAATCTTATTCGGGTCAATCTCGATTCCCCGATGACGGACAACGAATCCTAGGAATTTCCCGAAGGTAACGCCAAAGGCGCACTTTAAGGGATTCATTTTAAGGTCATATTGTCTTAACCGTTCAAACACAATCCTCAAATTGTACAAATGGTCTATTTTCTATTTACTTTTGATAACCAGATCATCTACATAGCATTCTACTTGGTTGTGAATGAGGTCGTCAAAAATCTTCGTGATTGCATGCTGATAAGTTACTCTAGCGTTTCTTATTCCGAACGACATCACTGTGTAGCAGAAAATTCCAATCAGTGTTCTGAAAGTTGTAAGCGCTGCATCCTCAGGAGCCATCTTAATTTGGTTGTATCCCGACGACCCGTCCATGAAGGAGAAAATTTCATGTGTTGAAGCGATATCCACCATCATCTCTGATATAGGTGGTGGAAACTCATCTTTTGGACATTCCTTGTTCAAATCTCTGAAGTCGACTGACAACGACTTTTTATATACTTAAAAATACAAGAAATTGACACCACTACTAGAAGATTTAAACCCACCTTGGCAATGACGCCAAAAACTTGATGCAACTTTTAATATGCAAGAATTTATGAACCCATATTTATATATTTATAATGATTTTGCAAAGTCACAATTTCAAACGCAAGTATACGTATCACTCAAGTAATACAGGGCTCTAGTGGAGTCCCATTTCTTGATCCCACAGGGAAGCGAGGTAAGAGGTCCTTAGTCAAATTCTAATCTACTATTATTAGTCCTTAGTTTGGAATGTTGGTTAAAATGATGTTTTATCTAGCAACTACTCCTAAATGCAAGTGTTAAATGTAAAGATAGTAACTATAACTAAATGCAAATATTAATTCTAAAGATAACCCTTTTTGGATGAATTGGTTTGGAGAATTTTGAGATATTAAAAACTACTATTCTTATGTAATTTATTGGATAATGTAAAGGAATGAGATGCATTAAATATTGTATGTGCCAAATAGGAGCAATCCTATTCTTTACCCTTTGGTCCAGGCATAAAAAACATTGACTAATCCTATGTTTGTTTATTGAATCCGTGGCTAAGCTAGGAGGATACCAGCTCTCACTTCAGAGCTCCCACGTTCCCCTTGCCTGAGGGCTAACATCTCCGCTTCAGTACTCAAATAATAGGACCGAATTAGGGATTTTAGTCTGTCACCCTAAAATCTTCAATTCTACGCCCATCAAAGTATATTTTCCTATTTATTTGCATTCAACTCCCATGAACTTAACCATCCATAGAATTTAAATATGGTTCTACTTTGTTGAGAATTACACAGCTCTGTCGGGTTACAACAAATTTTAACACTACAACAGACCTGTATTGTAATGTAAATAAAGTGCAAGTAAAAACATCACATTGATAATTAAATTCGCTTCTAACATGCATTACAAAATCCTAAACATGAATTCTACTCATTAGAAAAGAAAAGTAAAATGAAAATAATGGTATAATCTTCTCATACCATTATTTCCAAACAAGAAGAGAGAGTAAGGGAAGCCCATCATAAAGCACGAAAAAAACACAACAGAAACTTCATTTAATCAAAGCAAATCCACTAGATAAGTGTTTATAAAAATAAAAAGATAATGAAGAACACAATACTTAGCTTTTTCCCTTTGAAAGAAAGATGAAAATCTCTCCCATAAAGTTTCCCGCTGATCCATGTAATGCTAGAACATCTCCTTACAATTTCTCTCAAAATATTCTCTCCAATCTCTCCAAAAGGGTAGAAATTTACATTTCTACTCCTAATCTAAAAATCCCTAAACTTTGTCCAAACTTTTCCTAACATTCCTCTTACAAAAAACCCCTCTTTTTCTAACATAAATTCGTTCTTTTAAAGTGTAGAGATGAAGTTTGAAGAGTTATCACAAGAATCCTTTCAAAAATCGTCCAAATACATTGAATTTCAGCCCATAACCACACCGGGCGCTGTCAGCAAGCTTTTCTATCATTTTTTAGTCTTCTCTAGTAAATCTCTCCGTCGATGCCGTTTTGGGCATCGTCGGAGAGCAGACTGCGCAGCTCCAACGTTTCGCTCTATTTGGCTCCGTTTTAGCTCTGTTTCGCCCCATTTCAGTTGCGTTGTGTTCCTAACAGATATCCCTAACAAATAAACATGAAAAAAACCTTCCTTTAAGGTGTAATACCATTCAAAAATATGCAAGAAGTGTAAAAGAGATTAAGCATTGAAAGACTTATCGAAATGTGACCGGGCAAAATTTCATTTCTTGCTCGTTTTTTCTCCAAATTGCACCATTTTTGTTTCTTTTTGCTCCAATGACCATAATTCATCATATCTGCAACGAAACATCAAAAATACCCTTCTTTAAAGTACAATATCATCAAAATCAATGTAAAATAGGTTTAAAAATCTCAACATATTTTCCTTTGGTCAAAATCCCTCAAACTTAACTATTACTTATCCTCAAGTAATTCTAGTACTACATAAAAGTTACGATCTATTGTAGTAAGGTTTTAATTTAGAAATACTATAATTTTGATTTAAGTAAATACCATAGCGAGATTTTCAAAAAAAATTCAAGTAATTAAATTAACTCTGTTGGTACAAGATTATGTACTCATCAAGTTTAAGAGTTATAGTTTTCTATTTATTTCAAGAATGACTATATATTGTAACATCAAGTCACTTAGATTATTCAAATGATAAGAACTTTATGAGAACACTACTAGTAAAAGATGCTAATCCATAAATATAAGTTCAAGAATGTATTTAGGTTTTTCTTTTAGGCAGGTCCAGTGAACCAATTTTTGATTAGGCATCTCCTCACTTTTATATTTTTTTCTTTCTTTTCTTTTCTCTTTTTCATTTGGATTGCTTTCAATCTTATATATTTTTCTTTTCTTTTCAGGGATTACTGTCAATCCTTTCTTTTTCCTTTTTCAAGTGAGGATTACAATATTTGGATAGCCTTTAATGATTTTGAACATCACCTTTCTTTCCCTAAATTTGAAACTCAAAGCATTCCTTTACCTTTTAAATATTTCATAGTTTTTACATCATTGAGCCTCAATCTTTTCTTCTCAAATAAATTTCCAAGATTCTTAATACTTCAAAATATAGTTTCCTTTACTTTAAATAATTAACTATAGTCTTATTCTCTTATACTAAATATCTTAATCTACAAAATTAATTTTCATTACAAAAATATTCCTTTAAATTTTCCATAATATTTAAATATCTACAAAATATAGTTCTCTGAATTAAATTCACTACATAAAATCATTTTAATAATTTTTTTAAAATATTTAAATTGAAAACATCTAATATTTAATCTTTTTCTTCCCTCCCTCAAACTTAAATTTTTCAATATGAAATGATACAGGTGGAAAGAAAAATTTTAAATATAAATCATACCTCAGTACTTTAGGCATTTTCATCATTCTAAAATTTTTGCAGTCCTCAAAATTTCTTTATCACCTGGTCTGTAACATTAGGAGCTTTCTATACATATAAATCATTAGAGAACTTGTTGGGTAATGAAATTTTGAAATAAGTACAAATCTAGCTAGCATAACATGTATCATCATTGAAATATAAAAATGTTCTTCAATTCTTATAAATTGTAACACAAACACAAACAAAAACACACGAACAAGATAAATGAGGTCAATTCTTCCTCCATCTCATCACATCACACTAACTTACTTCCAATTTCTAACGGAATCTCTACATAAATATATTGGGTGCTTATAAATGATTTTATAGATATTAATCCCAAAGATAAGATTATCCCCGATATATTGGTTCTCGAGCACCAACACCAGACATCACCATATCCCAATAATTAAGCACCTCTAGCAGTTATAAGGATAGTGTAAGATCATCCACATGCTACTCATCTAATAGGTTTGCAACTCCTATCAAATGAAAATAAAGTTTGAGAGAAAAAGTAAAAAATATGAGATGGAACTATCACTATTTAAAATTCACAATGTCTCTTATAAAACTTAAGTTCGGGTGAATCCGAGTTGTAGTGAACTCGTCAATCCAACTACTACAAGCGAACATACAAGTCTAACCATGATAAGAATTTAAGGAATCATCACCCTCATGACACACAAAAAGTAAATCAAAACACTAACAATCCAAACATCTACCAAACATCAAGCAAACAGATTAATCCATAATAAAGCAAACATAATACAACACTAACAATCATGACTCTTAACATACTAAATCAAACCACACAGATAACTATGGGTTGCCTCCATAAAGCGCTTGATTTAACATCTCCAGCCCGAAAAATGATTCCACCTGGATCAAAATTCTAATTAAGTAATCCTTGATCAATAGCCCATTTTTTTCCAAATCCAGGGATTCCTACAAAGTCCTCAAATTTAAAATTTTCTTTCAGCTCTTCCTTTTCATATTGATTCATATCATTGTTCCTCATATTTCTTTCTAGATCCAATATTCTTCTAGTAATTTTCTTAATTTCCATATTAATATCATCCTTGAAATTTATAAGAAATGGATCTTTATATGATACTTCATGATCTCCCAAATTTTGGATCAGATTCTCTCTAGATAATGTAGATTCTAGATCAATATCTTTAATGTTACTCTTCTGTTTCAATTTATCTTCCAATTCTTCCCCTTGATACTGAGTAAATGGTGGAGGTGGTCTTTCTATAACTATCTTAGTTGAGGAAATAAGTTTATCTGATTCCATAAGAATTTCTTCCATTGGTATTTCAACATCCTTATCCTTTTTTCTCAACTCAAAGTTTTTTTTTTGAAACAAATCCTCGAATTCACTTCTAAATATCAGTTCAATAATTTTAAATTGCTCATAATTCATTTCCTTAGGATTTATCGCAGAGTCACTAGGTAAAATATCTGGGGGTAACTGTTAATTGCATTAATAATCTGCCCCAACATCATAATCTCATTCATTTTGTTTGTATACCATGGAATATGTCATTCAGTGACTTTGAATAACTCTTTCATAGGAGATCTTTTACTGATTTCATCATTCAATTCAGGTTCATCTTGTGATTGAGTCGAATATGAAGATATAGAGACTGGTGTTGTATATGAATTCACCAAATAGGTAGGCTTTAAAATTGTATGAGGTAAATTCATTTTAAGGTCAAGAGATTTTTTAATAGATGGAATTAAAAGTTTACTATTTTTGGTAACGTCCATCATTTCACACCTCTCATGAACATACATACAGTCTTCTTTAAACAACATTTTAGACTCGCCATGAAAGCCCATTTCGATCTCATCTATTTACTTACTCTCAAAACTTTTATGGAAATAGTTTTTACTTAGATAATCAATTTCACCCATCAGAAAACAATCATCATCATTTCTCTCAACTGGATATTTCATAGCCTTTAAATCATCAAAAATGGTTTCATGGTCATTAATATTCATAGTTAACTTCCTTTTTGCACATCTATCATAGCTTGTCAAGTAATAAGAAAAGGTCTCCCCAAAAATAATGTGTAGTCTTTATCTTCCTCCATATCTAATACAATAAAGTTCATAAGAAAGATAAATTTATCCACTTTAACAAGAACATCTTCTATAATCCCTTTTGGATAAATGATAGATCGATCAACTAACAGAAGAGTTATAGTAGTGGGAGAAATATCAGCTAAACCTAACCATTTAAATATAGATAGAGGCATCACATTAATGCTCGATCCTAAATCACATAAAGCTTTTCCACATAATATTTTTCCAATTACACAAGGAATTGTAAAGCTACAATGATCTTTAAGTTTCCAAGGAAAATTTTTCTGAAGTATAGCGCTGCACTTCTCACTTAGTGCAATTGTCTCGTAATCCCCAAATTTCCTTTTCTTGTTTAATATCTCCTTCATAAATTTTGCATAACTTGGCATCTGTTTCAAAGCTTCAGTGAAAGGAATATTTATCGTTAACTTCTTAAGTACGTCCATGAACTTTGAAATTTTTTATCCAACTCATGTTGTCTAAGTCTTTGAGGAAATGGAGGTGGTGGTCTTTCCAAACTGATTTTAGTTGGAGATATTAATTTTTTCAGATCCTTAGAAACATGTTCTTCAGGTCTTTTAGTTTCCTTTGTTTCTCTCACAACATTTTTCTCTTTTCTAACCACATCTTCTATCTCTCTTCTACTTTTTAAATGGACAACTTTTGCTTGTTCATTAGTGTTCTCTTTAGGGTTGATCTCAATGTTGCTAGGAAGTGTTCATTGGTCTATTGCTAAGTGAATTAGCAATTTATCCTAGTTGATTCTCTATGTTTCTAATCGTAACATTTTGATTTTGCAACTGGTTTCCCATTTGCAATACCACTTCTTCCATAGACATCTTCTTATTCTCAAATTGTTGATCATTGTTAGATTCCGGTGGATATGAAGGTCTATAGTTTGTGTTCCCTTGATTATTCCAACTTCCATTAGAATTTGCATGATTATTTTCCCATTTTTTGTTTCCACCCCAAGTAGTATGACACCAGTTAAAATTAAGATAGTTCTTCCAACATGGGTTATAAAAGTTAGAATATGGGTTGGTTATGGTATTTAAAGTCTCATATGATAAGTTAGAATCAATCATATGTCCTAATGAACTTTCCTCACTTACTGGAGTAAATTGAGTTTGGTTCATTCCAAATTGGTCCAACTTCTTTGATATTGCAGCAACTTGAGATGCAAGAATTGAAATCTCATCTATATCATGAACACTGGCTACTTTTTTAGGATTTACCCTTGTAGAGGGCCATTGAAATTCATTTGCAGCCATATTTTCAATTAACGCATACGCTTCATCAAATAGTTTTGACATTAATGATCCAACAGCAGCAGTGTCAATTATAGACCTAAGGGATCTTACTAACCCATTGGAAAAAGTTTGAATGATTAACCAATCGGGCAGAGCATGGTGTGGACACTTTCTTAGGAGTTCCTTAAATCTTTCCTATGCTTCGTATATTGATTCCTTTTCATACTGACAAAATGAGATAATATCATTTCTAAGTTTTAGTAGCCTTGAAGGTAGAAAATACTTAGCTAGGAATTTCTGAGTTAACTCCTCTCAGTTTTTAATAGAGCCAAGTGCTAATGAGTATAACCACATTTTAGCCTTATCCCTTAGTGAGAAAGGAAAAAGCCTTAGTCTAACAACATCGTCTGACATACCGTTATAATGAAATATAACACAAAATTCTATAAAATTTGATAAGTGTAAATAGGGATCCTGCAAAAGAGTTCCCCCAAACTGATTGTTCTACACCAGTTGGATAATCTCAGGATTTATTGCAAACGAGTCAGCTTCTACGACAGGGTCTTGTATACTTGAGTGAAGCGTGCTTGGGCGAGAGTAGTACTAGGATGGGTGACCTCCTGGGAAGTCCTCGGGTTGCACCCCTCCATTTTGCAGCATTTCAGTTATTTTTTTGTTCCGCCCGCGCCGCCCAGCAGATCCACATCTGCCGCAGACCCCACAAGGGTTATCGGCGGGGGAAATGCGAGGCGGCACGAGAATCGTGATAACTAACGCG